>JAXIVJ010015229.1:7500-32227 GCA_036785665.1 Chirona hameri | reverse complement strand
CTATCGGGCCGGTCTAGACAGTTTCTATCGGGCCGTGTCTAGACAGTGTCTATCGGGCCGTGTCTAGACAGTGTCTATCGGGCCGTGTCTAGACAGTGTCTATCGGGCCGTGTCTAGACAGTGTCTATCGGGCCGTGTCTAGACAGTGTCTATCGGGCCGTGTCTAGACAGTGTCTATCGGGCCGTGTCTAGACAGTGTCTATCGGGCCGTGTCTAGACAGTGTCTATCGGGCCGTGTCTAGACAGTGTCTATCGGGCCGTGTCTAGACAGTGTCTATCGGGCCGTGTCTAGACAGTGTCTATCGGGCCGTGTCTAGACAGTGTCTATCGGCCGTGTCTAGACAGTGTCTATCGGGCCGTGTCTAGACAGTGTCTATCGGGCCGTGTCTAGACAGTGTCTATCGGGCCGTGTCTAGACAGTGTCTATCGGGCCGTGTCTAGACAGTGTCTATCGGGCCGTGTCTAGACAGTGTCTATCGGCCGTGTCTAGACAGTGTCTATCGGGCCGTGTCTAGACAGTGTCTATCGGGCCGTGTCTAGACAGTGTCTATCGGGCCGTGTCTAGACAGTGTCTATCGGGCCGGCTAGACAGTGTCTATCGGGGCGACAGTGTCTATCGGCCGTGTCTAGACAGTGTCTATCGGGCCGTGTCTAGACAGTGTCTATCGGGCCGTGTCTAGACAGTGTCTATCGGGCCGTGTCTAGACAGTGTCTATCGGGCCGTGTCTAGACAGTGTCTATCGGGCCGTGTCTAGACAGTGTCTATCGGGCCGTGTCTAGACAGTGTCTATCGGGGCCCGTGTCTAGACAGTGTCTATCGGGCCGTGTCTAGACAGTGTCTATCGGGCCGTGTCTAGACAGTGTCTATCGGGCCGTGTCTAGACAGTGTCTATCGGGGCCGTGTCTAGACAGTGTCTATCGGGCCGTGTCTAGACAGTGTCTATCGGGCCGTGTCTAGACAGTGTCTATCGGGCCGTGTCTAGACAGTGTCTATCGGGCCGTGTCTAGACAGTGTCTATCGGGCCGTGTCTAGACAGTGTCTATCGGGCCGTGTCTAGACAGCGGGACGGCCAACGGCGCTATGTTAACCAAAATATCTATTTTATTTCTGTTTTGATCGAACAGGAGAAATACAGAACATTGTTTTATGCCGTACAAAAATTATTGTAATCTAATAATTGTACAGAGGACACGGAATCTTGCCTTTTACGGTACAAACATCGTTGTAATTGAATCATTTTGGAAGTTATATTTATTTTCTTGACAATTATATTGATCTGGTGGCTGTTTTAAGATTCACATCTCTGTAACTTATTATTTTCAAAGTTTGTATTTAAAAAGGAACAGAAATACACCCCAACGACTGCTTATTCATTTCCTTATGAGATGGTGAACACTTTCTCTTTCCACTCTCTTATAACGGGTTCTTTTAAACACACTAGCGGCCATATAGGTACGATAGATGTAGCTTACCATTCCAGACGTTTTTAGGTAGGTCATCTATGCCTACCACGTGCCTAGTTACTATTACTCACTGGAATCGTGTTTTCCTAAGAAGATTCTGGAAAAGAGAGTACAAATGAATGAACCCACGGCTTTAGATAGAATGAACAACACTCATCGGCTTTAGATAAGTCAATGATGCAGTATGTTGGGAATTTGAATATGGTTGTCCTCTAGCACCAGCTGATTCAGAGCTGATCATAGGAAACGGTCGTCACAAGTTGCCAGTCGACGACCTCTACGGTACGTCACATTACCAGTCATCTGGCTGGTAATGTGGCATACCGACCGATAGCATTAGGCACACGGTGTACCGACCGATAGCATTAGGCACACGGTGTACCGACCGATAGTATTAGGCACACGGTGTCTCAGCTGTCCGGGGAAGCACCATCGAGTGGGATTTCTGAACACCGTGAGTAACGCCGGTGGCATTAAACTGCATGAGACGGAGATGTATTCGAGAGCGATGACCCAGGGCCACTCATGGTTCGGATACTGGAGACGGAGATGTATTCGAGCGATGACCCAGGGCGACTCATGGTTCGGATTCTTGAGACGGAGATGTATTCGAGAGCGATGACCCAGGGCGACTCATGGTTCGGATACGCTCCACTGATCCCGCTGCCTTCCCTGCAACCGTACAATGTACTCGGTTCCGTGACGCAGCAAATGGAGACGCTTCAGCAGACGTCAGAGACACTGAGATCAGTGCTGGGTGGAGGAATGCAGCCGCTTCATCATGGAAAGAAATCCCCTTTTATTTCCACAGGTATGCCATAGAAAAGAGACGATGAATTCTGATGACCGATGAGCAAATTCATCTTTGAATGGGAGTGCAAAGCTTCTGCGTAAGGAGCTTGAGTCGCACGTATATCCCAACCTCTACTGATCAATCGGAGGAACACTTAACTGCACCGCCAAGCATGCCGAATATTCTCATCACTGGGGACTACAACGTTCAGGGAATCTAAGACCGTAGCACTGGAGACTGCAGCACATAACAAGAAAGCCGAACTGGAGACTGCTACACATAGCAAGAGAGTAGTATTGGATACTGCTACACATAACAAGAGAGTAGCACTGGAGACTGCTACACATAACAATAGAGTAGCACTGGAGACTGCTACACATAACAAGAGAGTAGTATTGGATACTGCTACACATTACAAGAGAGTAGCACTGCAACACATAACAAGAGAGTAGCACTGGAGATTGCAGCACATAACAAGAGAGTAGTATTGGATACTGCAACACATAACAAGAGAGTAGCACTGGAGACTGCAGCACATAACAAGAGAGTAGCACTGGAGACTGCTACACATAACAAGAGAGTAGTATTGGATACTGCTACACATTACAAGAGAGTAGCACTGGAGACTGCAACATATAACAAGAGAGTAGCACTGGAGACTGCAACACATAACAAGAGAGTAGTATTGGATACTGCAACACATTACAAGAGAGTAGCACTGGAGATTGCAACACATAACAAGAGAGTAGTATTGGATACTGCTACACATAACAAGAGAGTAGCACTGGAGACTGCAACATATACCAAGAGAGTAGCACTGGAGACTGCAACATATAGCAAGAGAGTAGCACTGGATATTGCAACATATAACAAGAGAGTAGCACTGGAGATTGCAACACATAACAATAGAGCAGCACTGGAGACTGTAACACATAATAAGAGAGTAGCACTGGAGACTGTAACACATAACAAGAGAGTAGCACTGGAGACTGCAACATAGAACAAGAGAGTAGCACTGATACACATAACAAGAGAGTAGCACTGGAGATTGCAAAACATAACAAGAGAGTAGCACTGGAGACTGCAACATATAGCAAGAGAGTAGCACTGGAGACTTCAACAGATAACAAGAGAGTAGCACTGGAGACTGTAACACATAACAAGAGAGTAGCACTGGAGATTGAAACACATAACAAGAGAGTAGTATTGGAGACTGCTACATATAACAAGAGGGTATCACTGGATATTGCAACACATAACAAGAGAGTAGCACTGGAGACTGCAACACATACCAAGAGAGTAGCACTGGAGACTGCTACACATAACAAGAGAGTAGCACTGGAGACTGTAACACATAACAAGAGAGTAGCACTGGATACTGCAACATATAACAAGAGGGTGGCACTGCAACACATAGCAAGAGAGTAGCACTGCAGACTGTAACATATAACAAGAGAGTAGCACTGGGGATTGCAACACATAACAAGAGAGTAGGATTGGAGACTGCAACACATAACAAGAGCGTAGCACTGGAGACTGCTACGCATAGCAAGAGAGTAGCACTGGAGACTGCAACACATAACAAGAGAGTAGCACTGGAGACTGCAACACATAACAAGAGAGTAGCACTAGATACTGCAGCATATAACAAGAGGGTGGCACTGCAACACATAGCAAGAGAGTAACACTGGAAACTGCAACATATAACAAGAGAGTAGCATTGGAGACTGCAACACAAAACAATAGAGTAGCACTGGAGACTGCAACACATAACAAGAGAGTGGCACTGGAGACTGCAACACATAACAAGAGAGTAGCACTGGAGACTGCTACCCATAACAAGAGAGTAGCACTGGAGACTGCAACACATAACAAGAGAGTAGCACTGGAGACTGCAACACATAAGAGAGTAGCACTGGAGACTGCAACATATAACAAGAGGGTGGCACTAGATACTGCAACATATAACAAGAGGGTGGCACTGCAACACATAGCAAGAGAGTAGCACTGGAGACTGCAACACATAACAATAGAGTAGCACTGGAGACTGCAACACATAACAAGAGAGTAGCACTGGAGACTGCAACAGATAACAAGAGAGTAGCACTGGAGACTGCAACACATAACAAGAGAGTAGCACTGGAGACTGTAACACATAACAAGAGAGTAACACTGGAGACTGTAACACATAACAAGAGAGTAGCACTGGAGACTGCAACACATAACAAGAGAGTAGCACTGGATACTGCTACACATAATAAGAGAGTAGCACTGGAGACTTCAACACATAACAAGAGAGTAGCACTGGAGACTGCAACATATAACAAGAGGGTGGCACTGCAACACATATCAAGAGAGTAGCACTGGAGACTGCAACATATAACAAGAGAGTAGCATTGGAGACTGCAACACATAACAATAGAGTAGCACTGGATACTGCAACACATAACAAGAGAGTAGCACTGGAGACTGCTACATGAACAAGAGAGTATCACTGGAGACTGCTACATTTAACAAGAAAGCAGCACTGGAGATTGTAACAAATTACAAGAGAGTAGCACTGGAGACTGCAACACATAACAAGAGAGTAGCACTGGAGACTGCAACACATAACAAGAGAGTAGCACTGGAGACTGCAACACATAACAATAGAATACCACTGGAGACTGCAACACATAACAAGAGAGCAGCACTGGATACTGCAACATATAACAAGAGGGTAGCACTGCAACACATACCAAGAGAGTAGCACTGGAGACTGCAACATAGAACAAGAGAGTAGCGCTGGAGACTGCAACATATAACAAGAGAGTAGCACTGGAGACTGCAACACATAACAAGAGAGTAGCACTGGAGACTGCAACATATAACAAGAGGGTGGCACTGCAACACATAGCAAGAGAGTAGCACTGGAGACTGCAAAATATAACAAGAGAGTAGCATTGGAGACTGCAACACATAACAATAGAGTAGCACTGGAGACTGCAACACATAACAAGAGAGTAGCACTGGAGACTGCAACACATAGCAAGAGAGTAGCACTGGAGACTGCTACCCATAACAAGAGAGTATCACTGGAGACTGCAATACATAACAATAGAATATCACTGGAGACTGCAACACATAACAAGAGAGTAGCACTGGAGACTGCAGCACATAACAAGAGAGTAGCACTGGAGATTGTAACACATTACAAGAGAGTAGCACTGGATACTGCAACATATAACAAGAGAGTAGCACTAAAGACTGCAACATATAACAAGAGAGTAGCACTGGAGACTGCAGCACATAACAAGAGAGTAGCACTGGAGACTGCTACATTTAACAAGAGAGTAGCACTGGAGATTGCAACACATACCAAGAGAGTAGCACTGGAGACTGCTACACATAAGAAAAGAGAGGCACTGGAGACTGCATCATGTAACAAGAGGGTGACACTGCAACACATAGCAAGAGAGTAGCACTGGAGACTGCAAAACATAACAATAGAGTAGCACTGGAGACTGCAACACATAGCAAGAGAGTAGCACTGGAGACTGCTACCCATAACAAGAGAGTATCACTGGATACTGCAATACATAACAATAGAATACCACTGGAGACTGCAACACATAACAAGAGAGTAGCACTGGAGACTGCAACAAATAGCAAGAGAGTAGCACTGGAGATTGCAACACATAACAAGAAAGTAGCACTGGAGACTGCTACACATAATAAGAGAGTAGCACTGGAGATTGTAACACATTACAAGAGAGTAGCACTGGATACTGCTACACATAATAAGAGAGTAGCACTGGAGACTGTAACACATAACAAGAGAGTAGCACTGGAGACTGCAACATATAACAAGAGGGTGGCACTGCAACACATAGCAAGAGAGTAGCACTGGAGACTGCAGCACATAACAAGAGAGTAGCACTGGAGATTGTAACACATTACAAGAGAGTAGCACTGGATACTGCAACATATAACAAGAGAGTAGCACTAAAGACTTCAACATATAACAAGAGAGTAGCACTGGAGACTGCAGCACATAACAAGAGAGTAGCACTGGAGACTGCTACATTTAACAAGAGAGTAGCACTGGAGATTGCAACACATACCAAGAGAGTAGCACTGGAGACTGCTACACATAAGAAAAGAGAGGCACTGGAGACTGCATCATGTAACAAGAGCGTAGTACCAATAACTGCCACGTAAGCTGGCCACTAACATGGTAATTACTAGAGGCCGTACCGCTCTCCCGGCGCAGCAGTTGGAGTACCTACCTAACGCAGAGGACTGCACTCCTTAAAATATGCTGCTGGAAAGTTCAACAGGCTAGTAGGCCACATACATAAAACGTCAATTAAGTTCTTATGCGTTAAATTACTTAGACGGCCAAGTCAAATATTTCAGATTATTTTAATGAATTAGTAGGAACTCACATTTAAAGGCTCATGTATTGGTATTTCAGTGGAATTAATGTGGATGGTGGAATGAAAATTGTGATATACAGGGTACATTTTTAAGCTGGAAGAGCACTTAAACTGCTCTGCATTAGGCCAATTTACGGGGCATATATTATTGGGTATGGACAAATGGATAAATGCAAATAAATTGATATCAAACTTTTCCAGCACACCATCTTTTCGCATTTCGCATACGATAATGAAACGGGACGTGTTTTCAAACTTTTCCAGCACACCATCTTTCCGCATTGAAAGATACGATAATGAAACGGGACGTGATATCAAACTTTTCCAGCACACCATCTTTCCGCATTGAAAGATACGATAATGAAACATGACGTGACCAACCAGCAGGGGAGGAAATCCCTAAAAGACGTTGTTTGGCCCAAGCCAGCATCACTGACCATGGATACATCTTCAGTTAATGACAAAAAATACACCTCCCGCTGAGCCGTGGACTGCCATGTTAAGAGAGCTGCTTATACTCACAATGCTATTATGTGAAACGAGAGTGGGATTAACCAACACCAACACTATGACCAGCTGCAGCAAGAATGCTGGTGCAGAGCCGCGTGTGTGCGTTTGTTTGCGTATCATATATTAACATAACATTATGTAGGAGACAATGCCACACGGATGGTACCTACGCCGAGGGAGTGGAGAAATGCCTCTGCGGTGCTTGGTGTACATCAAACCTGAATTCGCCCAGTGTGTGGTTGACGCAAACATAACCAATTACGTCAAGTCAGACCTCACGCGACTTGGTGCACCCCGGAAGCATCGCGATCTAATCTAATTAAAAATAACCACATTAACGACCCAAATAAGCATTCGGCGCCTTGTCTGACGCTTCATTGATTCAGTCGATATACATGGGTGACATGGATGTGAAAGCGACTACGTTTTAACACCACACGCCATCCGCCCACCAGGAGCCACTGGCCACCACTGGCCACCACTGGCCACATAACGAAACTCCAACGTCACATAGCGCCATTCAGCACCGTCCGCTGTCCTCTGGGGCGGGGCCAGCTGACCACCGGTCCGCCGTTCTGGTATATCTCCGCTGATTACGTCAGCTGGGAGTGGCCCGTGCCGTGTCCGTTCCGCTTCCGAGGAGCCCGGCGCGCGCGGCTCCTGCCGAGGCTGCGCTGTCTCAAGGCTCCTGCCCCCCTCTCCCTCACCGGCCTGCTGGATATCCGGCTAGTCAGGTCCGGCTGAGCCCGGCTCGTCACAGGGGGTCGTGGGTGGGGCCAGGGTGTGGTCTCATCAGGGACTCGCGCTCCGGTGCCTCTACTCCCCGACGCCGGGATCCTGTGATGGAGGTGATGTGGTCCAGAAATTGGGAACCAAAGGCAACAGGGCACTCGGTGAGCAGTGCGCACTGCGCACCGATACTAATTGGGGAATACGATATACGAATAAAGATCAACATAGTAGTTTTGCTGCTTTCGACCTGGCGCGATTCATGCGAATCCTTAACAATGACACCCATGCATAAATACCAAAATAAAAAGATGTTCCGCAGTTAAATATCTAGGTGTAATGTCTGACGAAAATATGCAATCGCTGACACATTTGAACCTCATTTCGGTAAAAATAAGCAGATTGGTCGGAATGATTGCTTCTCTCTTTGTTCATTTCTCTCTTCAAAAGAATTACAGCTTCTCTATAATACACTTATCTTACATCTTTTTTTATATTTTATTTTCTTTAGTGGCTTCAACTTACGTTACTCGCCTTGCGAGGAAAGCGGAAGATCCCAACTAAGCAGCACAGAACCGGCTCATTGCCCTAACTAAATCCGGTGGTCACTTGAGATTTAAGCATGGGGAAAACCACACATATGCAATATAATATAAATTGCTATAGGCAGTGGAGCGCTGAAGGGAACAGTTGATACAAGAGTAAGAATCCATAAAGATTAGGTTAGAGACAGATCAGGCAGTGAGGACTGTATCTGGGGGGGGGGGGGGGGGTGCATTGCATATATGTGGGAAAAACCCAAGTTTCGTTTGAGCTGAGCTTTACTTACACTTTTGCTCTGCTTACCTTGGTAGTGCGCCGTGAACCCTTCCAGGCCACAGGTACAAGGATGCGAAGGAGCGCCGCGGCCTTTCTCAGGTCACAGGCGCAAGGAGGGCGGGCGCGCGGGGTGAGAGGGGCGGCGCCGCGTGTTGAGCCGCCCTGGCTCACTCCCACGTCGCAGAGGGAGGGCTCCCGGCGGGCCATGCTCACTGCCCGGGATGGCAGCTTCACATGCACACCGGGAGACAGGGGGGGGGATGTGGTCGCTCATAGTTTTCCAGAAAAAGGCGACTGTAGGACGAAACTGAGAACAATGTCTGTGAGAGCTGGATCGCTGTCGCCAAGTAGCGTCGCAAGGCTGTGGTCGAGACGATGCACTGCTAGGTAGTTGGTAATGTGGCGATGATTATTGTTTACATCTTAACTATTGCGCTGCTGTTTGGGGTAGTGCCTAAAAACGCATTTGCGTAAAGTTATTAAACTTAAAAAAGAGGAGTTAGAATTATAGACAATAAACCTTATTTGTTTCCATCAAATCAGTTATTTGTTAAATATATAATATTGAAGTTCCTGGAGCTGGTATGTGAACAAAACATAGTTATCTTTATAGCTTTTTTGAATGGTACTCTTCCAATACTATTTTTCCATTTGTTCAACCTTAATCCGCCATTGACTGGGGGGGGGGGGGGCGTGTAGCGCCCCCTGATTAATTTTCGTAATAGCTCAAAAACGAATAGTGCTATCAACGTGAAACTTCGGGTCCCTTCTTATAAATCACGTTTACATCTTCTGTGATTAATAGAGAAATTTCGTCGATTTTTTGTATCGAGTTATATCGAATTTAGTGACGTCACTATATTCGCTAACGATATGTGCCTGTTCGCGGGGGATGCTCATGTGGTCCAGTACGCTGATGACACTCAAATTTTGTTATCCGGCAAAAAACACCAACTCAATGATCTGGTCAGTAAATTGGAGGACACCCTGAGTGCACTTGATACCTGGTTTCACTCTCATGGTCTCAAAGTAAATACAAGCAAGACCGAATTAATAGCGTTCGGATCCCGCCAAAATTGTCGCGACCTTTACCCTGTTGCTGTTCAGTTCCGCGAAGACATAGTACAAGAGAGCCCATACGTCAAAAATTTAGGTGTTCTGTTTGATAAGCACTTCACATGGGACTCACACGTGTCTTCCCTGGTAAAAAAATGTAGTGGTATCCTCATTGGGCTATCGCACGTGCGGCACAGCATCCCCCGCGAGCTGTTGCCACTTCTTGTAAATGCCTTGGTCGTTTCACACGTTCGGTACTGTTTAGCAGTATTTGGCAATGGCTCGCAGAGGAACATACAACGCCTTGACAAAATTCTAAATTTTGCCCTTCGTGTCATATCTGGCAAACGTAAATTTGATCACATCTCTGACGTGCGAGCTGAGCTTGGCTGGCCCACTGCCCAGCAGCTATACAGACAGCACTCCCTAAATCTACTACACAAAATTCGAAACACCTGGGAACCACAGGCTCTTGCTTCCCAGCTTCATGTCAATTCTGATCTCCGCTCCCGCTCTACGCGACAGAACTCTGACCTGGCCCTTCCACGCGTGAGGACAGAGGCTGGCAAGCGCCGATTTCTATATCATGTTGTGCAAAATTACAATGAGCTGCCTTTAGCGACACGTCACTCAGCCATGCCCGCATTCAAAAGAGCGATACAGAACATGCCTCAACCAGAGTAGCCTGATGTATATAACGTAATGTGCGTGTGAGAGCATTGCAGTGTATGTGATGTAATGTGTATGTGAGAGTATTGAAGTATGTGCTGTATGGGAGTATGTGCTGTAGTGAAACTGTCTTCATTTTATATTAGGATGAGTGTACCATTCGTGTTGTCCATGCTTGTATGTGGCTCCGGAATAGCCCGCTTCGGCGTGGATGGGGTCCAACGTCAAATACAAATACAAATACGAGTTTTACACCAAAATCAGAAATTTTTTGCCAGGCCGTAAAATTGCAATATTTAAAGAAACATACAATAAAAAACGCCAAAAGAGAAAAAAAATTGCAAGGGCTACAAACTTGCTATCTCGGAATTTTGAAAGTTTTGGGTTTTGCCGCTCCAAAATAAAAAACTTATTTTTTTTGTGTGGAAAATGCCCACAAAATCGATTTTTTTTTCTCAAAGATATTAAAAGCCGGAATACATGTCAGAGAACCACATATGGGAAACTACCACACCAAATTTCAGATTTATATCACCATTTTTGACTGACGCATGACATCTAAAGCATGACGTCATATTTTTTTTTTTTTTGGCCCTTTTTGACCAGATACAGACAAATAAATGAAACCACTGTATTTCTGAGACAAAACTGGTCTAGAAACATGCCTTTGTCATTTATATTTATCAATTAAAAATGTTGACCTTCAGTGACCTGAACTTGTCATGAAATGGACATTAACGTCACGTAAATGAAGTCAGGTGGTAAAATGACTATCACTGTCGAATTTTACGTGGAAAATAACTCATAAAACATGTGTTGCATGACTTTCGTAGATACTTTAATCATAGTGACCTTTTGTGACCTGACCTTGACCTTGAACTTGGTCAACAATCTCGCTTTAAGTCATACGGGATGTGTATCATACCTTTGGCAGCACTTTGGGTGATCATGGCTGCAATTGAAGGCTTTGGATGGCAAATATGGCCCATAAGCTCAAATGCGTCGATTTTGACCCTTGACCTGACCGTGACCTGAAATTTGACCTCACTTTAACATTTTTGAGTATGTTTTAGATGTATCTCATTGAGAGAGCTTTTGAATTCCGCCTTGTTCGTCTCGCTGCGATTATTGGTTCGGAAGATAACCAGGGGGGGGGGCGTTTAACGCCCCTCCCCCCCTGGTAAAATGACTATCACTGTCGAATTTTACGTGGAAAATAACTCATAAAACATGTGTTGCATGACTTTCGTAGATACTTTAATCATAGTGACCTTTTGTGACCTGACCTTGACCTTGAACTTGGCCAACAATCTCGCTTTAAGTCATACGGGATGTGTATCATACCTTTGGCAGCACTTTGGGTGATCATGGCTGCAATTGAAGGCTTTGGATGGCAAATATGGCCCATAAGCTCAAATGCGTCGATTTTGACCCTTGACCTGACCGTGACCTGAAATTTGACCTCACTTTAACATTTTTGAGTATGTTTTAGATGTATCTCATTGAGAGAGCTTTTGAATTCCGCCTTGTTCGTCTCGCTGCGATTATTGGTTCGGAAGATAACCAGGGGGGGGGGCGTTTAACGCCCCTCCCCCCCCAATCAATGGCGTTCGGCTGAGCTGAGACCCCAGTGAATGTTGGTTAACAGACCACTCATCAACAGAGCTGCTGAACATTTTGACGTGTTTTTTACCCACTGTAACTTCAGGACTTTGTATGTGTCCTTCACTGCTCCCAAAGCTTGGAACGCCATTGTTTGTCGCATGTCTCAACAGTTAGACGATATCCCAAGGAGCAAAGAAACTTTGAAAAAATATGTTCGAAATCATCTAATTAACAAGTACCTAGTACCTACTGATTAATTGTACAATTTATTTCTGTTCTCACCATTGCCACTTCAACATAGAATGCGCGATTAACTGATTAGTTTGCGTAAGATATGTGTTTTGCTGTTGTTGTTTTGGCATGTAGGTGTTCGGTTCTCTCTAATTGTTGTTTCTTTTTTCTTTCTCATTTTCACTATTTTTTCTATCATCTTCATATTCATAATTTGGGTATTCAATTACTAACTATGCATAATAATGCATATGTTTTTGCTTTTTGTCCCACTAATACCTAACTATAGTCGGCCTCGGGAATCCGCCGGATGTCACCAGCTCTGCTATTTGTCCGATGGACCCCGAAACATACTTTTTACTGATCACCTGGTGGCGGGCTGTCCTTCATAAAAAGCGAGGAGTGGTGTAACCTAACGTGAGTGAATGCCCATCCTTGTATTTAAGTTATCTGGTGTTTAACGTCATCAAATCACACGGGCATGGAAGGGCACTCCTGCATACCTGTCTGCTATCGCAGGGTTGTGTGGCCGAGGGTTTGTCTTTTGCCACAGTTATGGCCAAGTTATGGCTGTGGCCCGTTTTCGACGGTGGACATTACATAAATAGGTATGGGGAAAAAAGAAGAAAACAAATACATAGATTAGGAGTTGTTTCTTAAAGGGAATGTTTCACCTTTGTATTGGTTTGAACTGTGATAGACATTATCTTTGGCCGTTATTGAAAGGTCTAAATTATTAAGGTCATTTTCCCCCAAAACTGATCTGCTTTTAAGCAATTGAATTTCGAATTTTCAGAATGGGGTCTATGGTAATGCCGCCGCTGATTGGCTGACAGCCACTTCAAGATTGTTGGTCGTGGAAGTCAGACGACCTGTATTTGTCTAACCTTGGCTGGATTACCGAGTACGATGTAAACAACGGCCAACGCGATAGGTTGCAGCTCAAGTTGAATTTTTGTCGCGATGTTTGAAGTCTCAGTTATGGATTGATTGCTGTTTGAATAAATATTAAGCTATCGCAATATCTCGAACTCGTCATTGTGTTCTGTGCGGGATTAGACACAGTGTTTGCCACAGGCCGAGCGGATATTAACGGAGGCGTCGTGATCAGAGACTACGTGCCAGAGAGTGTACCTGCCTCCGGTGGCGAGCGTTCATGTCCCGATCGTGGCCCGGAACAGCGGACATGAGACCGGGCCCACTAGTCCTGTGTCGAAATTACTTAACGTAGGGAGGTAATTCTTTCACCACAACCCATTTTTAGATCTGCTCTACAAATCTGCTATCTCAATCCCAAACCCCATGTTAAAGGTCAACTATTCCCTTTAAGACAACACAAGCCAAATATGCAATAAGCGGCGATAATCTAGAACACATGCGGAAGTCCCTTTTAACACCATGAGAGTCATATGCCAAAGATTGGTACAAGGACTAACCAGCTTAACGGAGCTAAGCATTCGCTGGTACATGGTTTTGGTCGTCAGTTTCTGGATCAAGGGCAACAAGTTGTAGTATGAAGCTGAGCTGCACCCCACCACGCACAAACACACTGGGCAAGACACATATGCTACCTCTCTCATATGTTACCGTTGACCTGGTTTTGGTTTAGAGTTCATGATCTCCGCACTACCTGGATACATTCCTTTGGATGTGGAAGCCGAAAGTGCTTTGCTGATAAACGATGGCAATCAGCTACCAAAACAAAGGCAATAATCATCGCGTCTGTTTCGTCAGACCCCTGTGTCCATGATTTACGACACAGGGGATGTGGATGACTTAATAACGAGCAGACATAATAAGAAATGCAGGTATGGTCTGAACATAGCTGCACTCATTGAGTACTTACATATGTCATATGTTATTTAATTCTTTAAATTTAATATAGATAATGTCGTTATGGATGGTTCAGGAAAAGTATTACGATCAGTTCGAACGTTCGTCTAAAAAAAGGAGATGGTTAATGCATGTTTTGCATGTTTGAGGAAATCAAACAGCATAGTAATCACTAAAACAAATTATTTTATTGTTTAAGAAAGGCTCAAAATGTATAGCTTAAACTTATTAGCCAATCAGTCGTGCAGCACACATTCTCCGACAATGAGCATTCGTAGCTGAGGAAACAATATTCACCATTAAATGTATTAAAATAAATAAAGTGAACTCGCTCCTAAAACATGTTGAGGAAGACTTTGAATGAAAGCAATCCTTAATTTTGGAACGGCTTAACTTTAAGTGGATGGGATTTTTGGATAAAGCAATTTAAGCAACGATTTGTATTCGAATTTACTTTGAGAATGGGAAAAGCTATGACTATACCAAAACTTCGTCACATTCATTTGTTTTGAAAAGGGTGAAGTGGCCACGGCACACACTCGAAGCGCTAAGGCTCGCTTTGAAAGGGAGCTATTGCGCCAGTTTGTTGCGTATTTCTCATCTTGTTTTCGAGTCGGCCGACATGACACAGCAGCGGGCTATCTATGACGGCTCGGGGCGGCCGTGGCACGAGTTACACCTGCACCTAACTCACGACTGCGCCGCCCGCGCCGCCCGCGCCGTTCACGAGTGGCGGCGGCGGCGCCCCGCTATTGGACGGGCTCCGTCGCTCGGCCGGTAGATAGGCGGGAACACTTACAACGAGCATATGGACCGTTTCTGGGTCACGAACACACTGTGTCTACATGCGTGGAGCCATTGGCAGCGAGCCATCTTCTTCAGAAGCCTTGAATGGGCTTTCACGAATACCCCGTTCGTCGCACGAGGTATGGGTATGATACGTAAAAAATGTTTCGTATACTACCTATTTTAGACATTACAATATTCAGACGAAGTTGCACTGTAATTCTAGTCACTATCATAGCATAAAACCAGAAACACAGCAGCACGAGCATTGATCTCAAATCTTACCGGACGCTCCGCTCCGTGCATCTCATTTCCAACCAAAAGTATGCATCGGCATATGCATCGGCACATGAAATATAATTCTCTAATTTTCGAAAGAGAACGCGACCATGTATCATCAGTTTACTCGCTGAGAACGTCAAGTCTCCAATGTGAAAAAATGAGACCAGCCTAGCTAAACATTTGATTTTTTTTTTAAATATTAGATTACAGTATTTCACAATGCCATTGCATCAGACAATATGTAACATCACAGGTTTTGAAAACGATAAATATTAGCCGTTTTCACGAAAGATTATTGCCCTGAAAAGTTTCTGAAAGATTCTGCAAGTTTTGAAAGACTACACAACTTTTACATGCGATTTTTGTCTAGAAATGTCCCTCATAATTTTGTAATATGTTGGTAAGAATAAAATATGTTGATAAAATTGCGGTTTGGTGTTAATAAGCAAGATTCTATCAATACCTCTTGCTTATTACCACCAAACCGCAATTTTGCCAACATATTTTATTCTTACCAACATATTACACAATTATGAGGGACATTTCAAGCCAAAAATCGGATGCAAAAGTTGTGTAGTTTTTCAAAACTTTCAGAATCCTTCAGAACTTTTCAGCGCAATAGTCCTTCGTGAAAACGACTACTGTGCGTTTAACAATGTAGTGCACCTGAAGCAATCTTGACTGCCAGAACATAATGCAATTCAGCGTATGGTATATGTAGTGTAGTGCATAGAGGTTTTCGTGGGACTGTCCTGTGTAACCGGAGGCGCTCAGGCAAGGTGAACACTATCCAGACACGCGGTGCCTTCACGTGCCATTAAAGGTGCCACATGGTGTTACGACAGCGGGAAGGCAATCTCTCGCAAATGGCGCACGGCGGGGCGTTGCGTCTTGCGGAAACTCGCACAAGGACACTTTGACGTATCACCAGGTGCGGCCCATTCGTATATGACTTACATCATTTGACCTTAGAGTGTAGACTGACCCATAAAATAGTTGTGTTGTAGCTTCGGTAATCTGAATAGTTCTTACGTTTTTTTAAAAAATAGTTAGGCGAAAATTGTCTGAACTAACACCGTATCCGAAAACGAGAACAACCGTGTACGTACGGTGTCTGCATTCACGGTTCTGCACATTTCGTGCAAACACCGCAATCGGCCCACGAGAGTGCTGCAGGCATGAAATTAATACGGAAATTTCAGAGAAATCAATTAGCTAATCGTTCTCGTGACCCTGCTGAGAGCGCATTCCTGTCTTCGCTCCGCTGGCGCTGATTCAGAGGTATAGTTTGCCGGCCGGCGACTGTTTGCGGTGTAGGCCCGTTTGCGGTGTAGGGCCGTTTGTATGACGTATCGACATTGGCAAAGGTAGCACCGGCGTCACTGAATCATGGACTACGGTGGAATTGGCGCCTATGCCTCCAATGGAAACTGTTAAACCTTCACGGCTGGATGACTAAAAATGCCGATTATGTGCATTGTCCGTGACAGTGGAGCCGAACCAGAACAACTTTACCACCAGGCTTACCTGGCAGCCGCATATCTCAAACGGATCTTACGGTTTCAACATTTTACTGCATCATTTTTTTGTATATCCTATTTATCTCCCGTCGTTGCTGTAGTGCAGTGTATCAACTTAATCCACACCCAAGGCTATACTTGATACGTCCACACCATTCTAAATACTAATGCCAATGTATTAAAACAAACATTGCCATTTTGATATGCGTGCAGGAGCGATTACACCCATCCCACTAAAATCGGTCACGGGCCATTGACGTTGATGTGATGTCACATCAGCATGGCATCAGCCGGCGGCGCTGCGTGACGTCATGACACATTACGCGTCATCTGAACGGAGAGAGCCTCCCGTGTGTCGCCCATATGACGCCTCCCCTGAGAGTGAGCGGGTGACACGCGCTCACCCGTCAGCTCACTCGCCACCTTCAGCGGAGAGGCAGGCATGGCTCGCTCGCTGGAGCACGAGAGAGACAGGACAATACCATGTGTGGGTGGGAATGGGGTGGAGACGGGTGGAAACTGGTGACATGCTTTAACAAATGTCGGCGAAAAGAGAAATGAAGTCTGTTACGTCACGTCACGTCACGTCTGTCACGATAGCCCTGTACCAATCACGGATATGCATATTATACAATCATTGCAATCATCAGTTAAACGGCGTCCAAAAGGTTATTAACTTCGCAGCTCGTGCAGTGACCGGCGTACGCCGCCGCGATCACATCACTCCCGCCTTAAACTCGCTGCACTGGTCAAGGGTTGGCGAGCTGGTCGAGGAGCGTGACTGCCTGAAGGTGTATCGCGCTCTTAATGATACCGACGCCCCCACGGCCGTCCGGTCGATGTTTACGCGGCGATCGGACGTAGCGACGCGCGAGGCCCGCCTAACGAGCACCGAGCGGCTCCATCTACCGAGAGTGCGGCTCGCCAGCACTCAGAAGTGCTTTGCGTACCGAGCCGCCTCGGAGTGGGACAGTCTGCCCTGCGAGGCAGCCAATGTGCCCAATGTCAGATAACTAAAAGTGGCACTCCATCGACGGGTCGTGTAAGTTGCAGCGCAAACCGGGTACACATGTTTGGGTTTTATCTGCTCTGAGATACAATATATGCTAGTCCTTCTGCTTTCTGCACCTTAGTCTTTTACTCTGCTTATATTTTAAACTCGGCGTTTTTGCCTTTTGCATTTTAGAGATGGTTTTGAGTATACAACAGTGTTTGGCCACTTGCCTGATTATACTGTCCTTCATTTCTCATTGGTTGTCATTGGTCTTTAAATTTGGCTGTGTTTATAACTACGTTTCTTGTCTTACATTGTGCTTTGTATGAATATATTTCCTGAAAGAACTGGGCTCGCACGGATGAACATTAAACACATGAACATGAACATTTGATAGTAAAATGTTGCAAAATGGCAGAGGTGCAAAAACCTTCCAACTCACCAACGAGCGTGTGTGACAACAACCGGGTGAAATCATCTGAAAAGTGACAAATTCTGGCTAAAAAGACCGATTTCCACAATTCAAGTTACTTCAATGATTCCGTGTCTAATTTGACACGCGTGAAATTCTGTCACAAAAGCAGTCGCTGGTTGGTCCAAAGGACGCTGTGAGCATGTTCTGAACACAATTATTTCGACACAGCCAAATATGTGCGCCATGGTCGCCGCAATAATGGGAGGTAGCAAAATCCTTCCAACTTTGTGCCACCCGTGTGACAGCCTCATGTTATCTTCCATTGGGCGATTGAGTTCGTTGGAAGCATCGGCGAGAGTTGGTGTGACAGGCTGTGAGCGTGACAGGCGCCGTGTTGGGACGGTTGATGATGGAAATTGGACCAGATAGATCTGAGCGTGATGATCGAGAAGCGCCAGGACCTTCTCGCCTGCCTCCCTCCCGTCAAAAGATGTGTTGCAGGTATTCTGGGTGTATTTATAATGGACAGAAACGGTCTTTCAAGAGGCATAATAAAGTGAAACATGGAGGCATGCCGATCAAGTATACTAATGATTCGTTTGGCGATGGTGGACGTTGGAGGAGTTGGGTTGTCCCGAATGTGACCAAACAAGAACCAAACCCAAGTAAAGGTGAGTGTTGAAACTTGAATAGATAGTCCTGTTTGTAAAAATAGGGTACAATCCTAATTTCGGACGTGTGCCTATTTTGTTCAATGTCTATTTTTGCTAACATATTATTACCTACTAGCGGGGGTACACGGCGTAGTCCGGGAAATTAACCACTTGAACCCCGGAAACGTCCCAAGATTGGACTTGTCATGGGATCACAACCTGCTATTCGCTGTGTAGGCTTTAGTCAACGTTAAGCTGATATTCGCTGTGTAGGCTTTAGTGTATTGGTAGTAGGCTTTAGTCAATGTTAACCTGCTATTCGCTGGCTTAAGTGTATTGGTAGGGTAAACTGACACACCACTTGACAAAAACAATGTTAACCTGCTATTCACTGTGTAGGTTTTGGTGTATTGGTAGGGTAAACTGACATTACCCGGACATGTCCCAAGATTGGACGCTCTTCCCAGGATGCCATAAGCCCAGTTAAAATGCCTCCTGCTGTAACAATTTAGGGGAATATGAAAAGTCTGGCTTTCTAACTCATGAGATATTGGTTTGTCATATTTCAGTTTAATTGGGTATATTTCATAGCAAATTGTTACATTTTTGAGGAATTTTGTTTGAGTTTATAGCGAGTATTTTGAGCCTTCTCTCACACCTTCATCTGATAATGAAATCTGAAATGAAAATTAAATGAAAAATGCAAAATAAATGAGGGTTAAAGCTTCAGATCAGCGTAGACCTTTGAATTGATGGACGTGGGTCCTCATATCCACTGTATTGTTGCCATTGTTCGTAGCTATGTGCTGACGCTTCATACCGTAGCTTATCTCAAGTTGCTACCTTTTTGTTTTGTCAGCCATGCAAATGCTTGGTAATGTGCTCCTATCCGTTTTTCGCGATTCAGGAGATGTGGCGTTTACAATCGTTGTGTTCTGTCGTATAGTTGTGCCTGTAGTCATCTGTGCACATAAACAGGCCCCGCATGGGACCAGTGACGTAGCCAAGGGGGAGGGCACGGGGGCCATACCTCACTGAGTAAAACAAATTTACACAAGATAAAATGAGATTCTCTGACGACCCGACCCCCCCCCGTGTAAACAACATATGGCTTAGGAGCGATATTTGTTTATACCACCGACATGCCCCCAACCCCCTGATAAAAATCCTGGCTACGTGCCTGCGTGTGACACTTTCTTTGTGTTGTCCGAAAGTTTGTGACAGACAGAAAGGTTTTTGCACCTCTGCAAAATGGAAGCGAGGGGAAGTGGGCATCTCTCTGCCCAGAATTTAGCTTGGGATTTACGTTGGTATCGGGATGGTACATCCTATCGCCAATGCTATCGCCGCAACCGTCGCCACCATCACCGCCGCCACCACCGCCACCGCCACCGCCAAAACCATCGCCGCCACCGCCATCGCTGCGCGTCACAGACACATGTGACGGAGGAGAACTGCGAATTGCGAAACTCGTTCCGGAAGAGACGCAACTCGTTACGGCAAGTCAGCCACCAGCCGGTGAACTGTTCTGGTCAGCGGCCACCTGCTGTGATGCTGTGATGAAACGGGCCCGGCGGCACGGCGAACAGTGAGAAGATGGGGTGGTGCTGCCACTCTGTTCAGTGGAGTCTGTCGTCCAACTTCCGAACAGATGCCTCTTATGATTTAAAAACTAAATATATCGAAACTCAGGTCAAGTTCAAGAAACACTGACGTGTGTAAGGATTAAAGTGAGATGTTGCATAATGTGGAAAATGTTTTGGATATATTTTGGGAAAAACAAAATATTATACAATATTTGGAAATATAAAAAAAAATATTTGGAGATATTACAAAAAAGGAAGTATTAAAAAAGAATTGGAAACATTACAAAACAAAATATTTGGAAATATTAAACAATATTTGGAAATTGGAGAAAAAATGGTACTATTGCAAAATATTTGGAAATATAAAAAAATGGAAATATAAAAAAAACATATTTGGAAATATTAAACAATATTTGAAAATATTAAAACAAATATTTGGAACTATTAAAACAAATATTTGGAAATATTAAAAATATTTGGAAATATTAAAAATATTTGGAAATATTAAAAAATATTTGGATTTTTTTTTTTTTTAATTGGAAATATTATAAAATAATTGGAAATGTTCTAAAATATTTGGAAATATTCTAAAATATTTGGAAATATTGTAAAATATTTCCAAATACTTTGTGTTATTTGGAACCGTTTGGTAGATCGTAACTTACATGAATCTTCTATGGAGCGTTGACTTCATTTAGAAACGGCAAATGGGCGGCAACTGGTGGAAACTTTTTGGGAGCTTAATGTGCCAGGCCAGAGTGGGTAATGAGGCATGCTTAGTCTGACAACTTAGCGTGAAATACTTCATCAACAGTCTGCATACATCTATTAGTAAAATGCTCCAACATATTAATAATAGGTAGAAATGACGATGGATTCAACAATGGATTATCTGGCCTTGTTCCGGTACCACACCCATGTAATAAAGAACATCGAACTTTGTGACAAACTTATCTCATCTTTTCCAAATTAATTTTCTCCTTAACCCGCGCCCCGCTGGTAGGGGGGGGGGGGGTAACACACCCATTTAATAAAGAACCCGAATTTTCTAATAACTTGCAAACTATGATGTATATCGACATTAAACTTTCAGTACGTTATTTTACATCAATTATACGTCTTGTCACCAAACTTCAGTGAAGTTGATGTGGTACATCGGGAGATAATGACGTTTTAATGACGCTATGTCATGCCATTTTTGGTGGAAAAATGATAAATGTTGGGAAAATCGTAGAAAATAGAATTTTAATGCAAACTAAAAATAAAATTTTGTAAGAAAAGGAAAAAACACTATATTCCAAATGGCTATCTCGAATTAGCAATTTTTTGGTTTTTTGACCCCCCTAAAAATAAAAAATAAACTGATTTTTCGGAAGAATTTCCACATTTTTTTAAAAGACATCAAAAAACGGAAGATATATTAGACAACTAAGTATGGACGATACCCCAACCAAATTTCAAAGCAATATCTTTATTTTTGACTGAGTTATGGCTCCCTAAGTATAAGTAACTCATGACGTCATTTTTTAAGTTACGTTTTTTTGGCTTTTGGTGACCAGATACAGACAAATAAATGCCACTGCTGTATTTCTGAGACAAACTTGGTACAGAAACGTGCCTTTTTGACTTATATTAATCAATTTCAAATTGTGTCCTTATTGTGACCTGATGGCCATTATATGAGGTCAGGTTGTGAATATGGCTGCTACTATCGAATTATACGTGTCAAATAGCCCATACGACATGTGCCGCAAGACTTTCGTATACCTGTGACCTTTTGTGACCTGAACTTGACCTTGACCTTTGCTTACAACTTCAATTTTGCTTATGCGGGAGATGCATTATACCTTTGAGAGCACTTTGTGTGATAATAATCGGAATCTAAGGCTTTGGATGGAAAGTAGGGCCCAAAAACCCAAATACCTCAATTTTGACATTTGACCTGACCGTGACCTGACATGTGACCTTATTTTGAAAATGTCGCGTATGCTTTAGATGCGTCTCATTAAGAAATTTAGATTTCTGCCTTGTGCGTCTCGCTGCGGTTATTGGTTCGAAAGATAACGAAGAGGCAGAATCAGACCCCCCCCCCCCCCCAGTGGGGCGCGTTCGGCTGGAGACCCCAGCGGGGCGCGGGTTAAAGGGAGTGTATCTACTGACATCGATCATTTTGGGCCTTGTACACTAGTTTATAGAACATAATTTTCTTAATCGAATCATGCCTTTCATTTCCCCAGATTCACACTAGTTGCTGAGATATTCCAAAGATCCCAAGAACTGGCTGGTAGCAAACAGCTATTGGGTAGACCGCAGAGGGCTTACCAGGGGGCTTACCAAGCATTGATAATATCAAAATATCGATGAAACTTTGCTAGCATATCGTTAGCGCCGGCCAATAGCATTTCGAAAAAACAGCTCGTGAGCGCTGATAGCAGTAGCCGAACAGTACCTTGACGGCCATTTTGCTTTTCGAAGGTTTGTTTACATTGCTCGTATCGATTGTGTATTGTCTTAGATGCACCGTTTTGCGTAGCATCTTCTTCCCGCTGATTTCCTTCACTATAGTGGCGATCGTTTTATCGATATCGAAAAAAGAAGTAAAAAAGAAGAAGTGACAATTTGACTGAAGGGGCTCCAGATATGAATTTCACTGTATCCAACAATCAAACCAATAGCTAGTTACTGTATTTTTTTGACATTCCAAAACAGTAGACAAACTTCCCTTAATGTAGTTAGAATTGTAACAAGGAGCCTCATAACCGGTGATCGTTTTATCGATATCGAAAAAAGAAGTAAAAAAGAAGAAGTGACAATTCAACTGTAGGGGCTCCAGATATGAATTTCACTGTATCCAACAATCAAACCAATAGCTAGTTACTGTATTTTTTTGACATTCCAAAACAGTAGACAAACTTCCCTTAATGTAGTTAGAATTGTAACAAGGAGCCTCATAACCGTGCCTACCTTTAGGCGCCGTGCCTACCTTTAGGCGCCGTGCCTACCTTTAGGCGCAGCGCACCTGAGACGCGGCTATATAAAAATAACTGTCGTGTGCCATTGTTTCTGCTCATGTGAGCAGCATTTACCATGCCCGTTTATGTTAAAACTGTTCTCACTCGAGGAGAAAAAAAACACTGCCACGACGGCAGTGAGTTTACATATGAGACTTGGCTTTGCATCAGGGCCTGGGCTGGCTATCCAAACGAAACGCCTGGCCAAAGCCGTCTTAAAACACGTTTTATCTTATGTACCCATTCCAAGCACTACATCATCACTTGAGGTATTTCATGTGAGCACATCGTGTGAGTCTCGAATAATCAACAATACCAGGCTGATCTAAGGTGGCGAAAACTCTGTGTGAGGTTAATCATGATGATGAGAATTAAAATAACCGGTAACCTCATAATAAGTATGTAAAGAAATAAATTAAGGCCGAAATTATATTACATATTTCGCTATTGAAGCTTCGTCAGCAATGAACAATGATATGACAAAATAACAAGGCACAGTGGAGAACAACAATCACATGCATTAAATTATAGGCCACCGACGTTTTGACAACCCGCAGATACATTGTACATGTATCAATGTATCTGTATCTGCGGGTTGATCAATGCATCTGTATCTGCGGGTTGATCAATGTATCTGTATCTGCGGGTTGATCAATGTATCTGTATCTGCGGGTTGATCAATGTATCTGTATCTGCGGGTTGATCAATGTATCTGTATCTGCGGGTTGATCAATGTATCTGTATCTGCGGGTTGATCAATGTATCTGTATCTGCGGGTTGATCAATGTATCTGTATCTGCGGGTTGATCAATGTATCTGTATCTGCGGGTTGATCAATGTATCTGTATACAATGTATCTGCGGGTTGTCAAAACGTCGGTGGCCTATAATTTAATGCATGTGATTGTTGTTCTCCACTGGGCCTGGTTATTTTGTCATATCATTGTTCATTGCTGACGAAGCTTCAATAGCGAAATATTTAATATAATTTCGGCCTTAATTTATTTCTTTACATACTTATTATGAAGTTACCGGTTATTTTAATTCTCAATACCAGGCTGGCTAAGAATAGCCTTCTCCGCATTGTGTAAACTGTCCTGCTGCGCTGATCCGCGTAATGCTAATGTAAATGCGTGCTTGCATTTGAATAAACACAAGATAATATGGTCTGTGAGAAGTTAACAACACCAGCCAAAAGTTGTTTTATCTCTATAATATAATATGCAAGACGTTATACACTATGCAAGATGTTATATCTAACTTAGTATCTGAAGAGCCTCTGTGTGTCTGTGTCCACACTCCGGGATCTAAGGTACACCCCCTTCCCTCATATTATGTGGTAGGTTATAGAGGC
>JAXIVJ010015229.1:0-2500 GCA_036785665.1 Chirona hameri | reverse complement strand
AGCGGGGTATTTTGTGACCGGTAGGCTAGGTGCGGGGGAGCGGGGTATTTTGTGACCGGTAGGCTGGGTGCGGGGAGCGGGGTATTCTGTGACTGGTAGGCTGGGTGCGGGGATCGGGGTATTGTGTGACCGGTAGGCTAGGTGCGGGGGAGCGGGGTATTTTGTGACCGGTAGGCTGGTGCGGGAGCGGGGTATTCTGTGCGGTAGGCTGGGTGCGTGGGAGCGGGGTATTTTGTGACCGGTAGGCTGGGTGCGCGTGCGGGAGCGGGGTATTCTGTGACTGGTAGGCTGGGTGCGGGGGAGCGGGGTATTTTGTGACCGGTAGGCTAGGTGCGGGGGAGCGGGGTATTTGTGACCGGTAGGCTGGGTGCGGGGAGCGGGGTATTCTGTGACTGGTAGGCTGGGTGCGGGGAACGGGGTATTTTGTGACCGGTAGGCTGGGTGCGGGGAGCGGGGTATTTTGTGACCGGTAGGCTGGGTGCGGGGAGCGGGGTATTATGTGACCGGTAGGCTGGGTGCGGGGGAGCGGGGTATTTTGTGACCGGTAGGCTGGGTGCGGAGGAGCGGGGTATTTTGTGACCGGTAGGCTGGGTGCGCGTGCGGGGAGCGGGGTATTCTGTGACTGGTAGGCTGGGTGCGGGGGAGCGGGGTATTTTGTGACCGGTAGGCTAGGTGCGGGGGAGCGGGGTATTTTGTGACCGGTAGGCTGGTTGCGGGGAGCGGGGTTTTCTGTGACTGGTAGGCTGGGTGCGGGGAGCGGGGTATTATGTGACCGGTAGGCTAGGTGCGGGGGAGCGGGGTATTTTGTGACCGGTAGGCTGGGTGCGGGGAGCGGGGTATTCTGTGCGGTAGGCTGGGTGCGGGGGAGCGGGGTATTTTGTGACCGGTAGGCTGGGTGCGCGTGCGGGAGCGGGGTATTCTGTGACTGGTAGGCTGGGTGCGGGGAGCGGGGTATTTTGTGACCGGTAGGCTAGGTGCGGGGGAGCGGGGTATTTTGTGACCGGTAGGCTGGGTGCGGGGAGCGGGGTATTCTGTGACTGGTAGGCTTGGTGCGGGGGAGCGGGGTATTTTGTGACCGGTAGGCTGGGTGCGGGGAGGGGGATATTCTGTGACTGGTAGGCTGGGTGCGGGGGAGCGGGGTATTTTGTGACCGGTAGGCTGGGTGCGGGGAGCGGGGTATTTTGTGACCGTAGGCTGGGTGCGGGAGCGGGGTATTCTGTGACCGGTAGGCTGGGTGCGGGGGAGCGGGGTATTTTGTGACCGGTAGGCTGGGTGCGGGGAGCGGGGTATTCTGTGACCGGTAGGCTGGGTGCGGGGAGCGGGGTATTCTGTGACTGGTAGGCTGGGTGCGGGGGAGGGGGTATTCTGTGACCGGTAGGCTGGGTGCGGGGAGCGGGGTATTCTGTGACTGGTAGGCTGGGTGCGGGGGAGCGGGGTATTTTGTGACCGGTAGGCTAGGTGCGGGGGAGCGGGGTATTCTGTGACCGGTAGGCTGGGTGCGGGGAGCGGGGTATTCTGTGACCGGTAGGCTGTGTGCGGGGGAGCGGGGTATTTTGTGACCGGTAGGCTGGGTGCGGGGAGCGGGGTATTCTGTGACTGGTAGGCTGGGTGCGGGGGAGCGGGGTATTTTGTGACCGGTAGGCTGGGTGCGGGGAGCGGGGTATTCTGTGACTGGTAGGCTGGGTGCGGGGAGCGGGGTATTTTGTGACCGGTATGCTGGGTGCGGGGAGCGG
The DNA here is from genome assembly GCA_036785665.1 of Chirona hameri. Taxonomy (NCBI): domain Eukaryota; kingdom Metazoa; phylum Arthropoda; class Thecostraca; order Balanomorpha; family Balanidae; genus Chirona; species Chirona hameri. Next base: position 767 of record JAXIVJ010015229.1, on the reverse strand, counting down.
GGTATTCTGTGACTGGTAGGCTGGGTGCGGGGGAGGGGGGGGGGGGGTATTCTGTGACTGGTAGGCTAGGTGCGGGGGAGCGGGGTATTTTGTGACCGGTAGCTGGGTGGGATGATAATGAAATTTAACCGGTCATTGGGGGACCGAGTCAACGGAATAGCGGGTCAAGTTACTTCTCGAAATATGTCAATGTGGTAACGGGTTAACGGGTGAACGGGTAAACCATCCACTAGTCTAACTTACTATTTGAGGAGCCTCACACACCGTTTTACATGAGCCTCCATGAGATTAACGTAAGTTTCCGGTTCGTAAATTTCCATTTATTCACCCCCGTTTACATTGAGCTAATAGGGAAATTCCGTTCCGAGGAACGTCATTTTCCGTTCCGTGAGTGCTGCCAAATTTACGTAAGTCAGTGGGGACGCTGTCGTGTGCGATAAGTTTGTGTCGCAGCTTTTACTCATTAGGATAATAGTTGTTGTTGAAAGCAAAAATTGTGAAGTTGAAGGTAAAGGTAAAAATGGCCGCATAGAGATGAGAGGATCGCATATAATTAATATGATCGCAATGAGCATTACATCGTTTTTTTCTCTCCAAAAATATGCCACTTCTAACACAAAAATAATAATTTAACATGAAAAATATCAACATTTCATGTTTTAGATCTAAAAATCCTAAAACTCTCGTTTGTAGTGGTGAAAATGACGACCCAAACGTAAATTTCCCATTATGGGAACGGAAATTTACCTAAAGATCTCCATAAATTT
>JAXIVJ010015228.1:0-32231 GCA_036785665.1 Chirona hameri | reverse complement strand
GCCTATCATGTTACATTCATTTTGTTTTTGGTGTCATGTCACATACAATGGGCACATATAATTCGTAGCAAAGAAATTATAACAAAAATGGGTGCAGTTTTGTTACTGGGCGTTGCACTGCATCAAAGCAACACCTGTTTTGGTTAAAAAGTCTGCTATAATGGGTTCTCCTGCAAATTATAGGTCAGAAAGTGCAAAAACCTTACTCTTCTAATTAATAGATTCCATGCTATTTTCGTTTACAGTTCTCATTTTGCAACAGGTTTGTGCCAATAACTTGCAACCCATGGACGATACAAGGGCGAAAATTGCAAATATGACGAGTTGATTGTGCTGAAACTTGTATTTATATATGGAGTAAATCAAGCCAAGGACTTTTAAGTTGTTGCCAAATTATTTTCCAATACCGTTACGCGAGAAGCCCGCCCTTAACATGTAGGAGGGCAGTTTGAAGTTGGGAAATGTCGCGAAAAGCAATGCAAAGGGAGATGTTGTCATGAGATTCAGAGATGTCAGAGAATTTGAGATAGCAAATTCCAACAGCTACAAACTGGCTATCTCAGATTTTGACAACTTTAGTTTTTGACCCAAAAAAAAACTCAAAAAACTTTTTCTTGGGGGAAATTTTTCACAAAATCAAAATTTTCTAAAATATTCAAAAAACCGGAAGATATGTCAGACAACCATACATAGGCAAACAACCATGCCAAATTTCAAACTGATATCTCCATTGTTGACTGACTTATAAAATATAAAGTATGGGTAAACTCATGACGTCGTTTTTTAAAATTGCGTTTTTCTTTGGCTTTTATTGACTAGATACAGACAAATATATGCCACCACTGTATTTCTGAGACAAAACTGGTTTAGCAACATGCTTTTTTTGTTTATATTTCACAATTGTAACATTTTGATCTTCAGTGACCTGAACTTGACCTGAAATTAACATTGACTTCACGTAAATTAAGTCAGGTGGTAAAATAAATATACTAACGAATTGTACGTGGCAAATAACTCATACAACATGTGTTGCATGACTTTCGTATATATTTTGAGCATAGTGACCTTTTGTGACCTGACCTTGACCTTGACCTTGGCCAACTATCTCACTTTAGCTCATGTGGGATATGTATCATACCTTTAGCAGCACTTTGGGTGAAACTGGTCGCAATCGAAGGCTTTGGATGGAAAGTATGGCCCATAAACTCAAATTCGCCGATTTTGACCTTTGACCTGACCGTGACCTGACATTGGACCTCACGTTGACATTTTTTAGCAAACTTTAGATTCGTCTCATTGAGAGCTTTCGATCGACGCCTTGCGCGTCTCGCTGCGATCATTGGTTTGGAAGATAACCAGGGGGCGTTTAACGCCCCCCCCCCTCCCCCCAGTCAATGGCGTTCTGCTGATACCCAGTCAATGCCGGGTTAAGACAGGTTCTCAGACGAGAAGGTAACTGGCATGCGGTGGTCTCCCGAGAGCCCATGGTGCTCTCGAAGACCAGGCAAAGTTATCATAGTTTTTCAGTGCAGTTTCAAATCGGTCTGTGCTATGTATTGGTGCTGATTACATAAGCAATGCAATATACTTCTTACTTCTGTTTTTTAACCCGCGAGTCACTGAGGGGCTTTTTTAGCCCCCCCCCCCCTTAGGAATATTAGGAATATCTCAACAACTAATGCAGATATCGACGCCAAACTTTCAGTACCTTTCCGGACATCATTTTTACACCTTTTGTGCAAACAAGAAGCAATTTTGTCATACATTTTTCGAGATATAGTGAATTTAGTAACGTCACTAAACACGATTTTGACACAAAAATCAGCTAAACTTTGCCAGGCCGTACAAATGCCACATTTAAGGCCAAATACAATTGAAAAACGTTTAAAGGTAGAAAATTGCAAGGGCTACAAACCAGCTATCTCGACACTTCGAAAATATTGGTTTTGGACCAATTTTTTTTTTAAATGGCCATAAAATCACATTTTTCAAAGATATTACAAAACCGGAATATATGTCAGATAACGAAATATGGGCAACTACCATACCATATTTCAAAATGATATCATCTTTTTTTTGTACTGACATGGCATATAAAGTATGGGTAAATCATGACGTCATATTTTGACATTGCGTTTTTTTTGCCTTTATTGACCAGACACAGACAAATAAATGCCAGCGCCCTATTTGTTATATACAACTGATATAGAAAATGCTTTTTCATTTCGATTTATTCATTTCAAATTTTTGACCTTCAGTGACCTGATCTTGGCCTGAACTTGACACTAACTTCACGTAAATGAAGTCAGGTGGTAAAATGACTATCACTATCGAATTCTACGCGTAAAACCATCCATAAAAATGTGGTACATGACTTTCGTAGATATTTTGTGTGTAGTGACCTTTTGTGACCTGACCTTGACCTTGATATTTTCCAACAATCTCACTTTAGCTCATGTGAGATATGTATCATACCTTTGACAGCACTTTGGGGGATTATAGGCCCAATCGAAGGCCTTGGATGGCAAGTATTGTCCATAAACTCAAATACCTCGATTTTGACGTTTGACTTGACCATGACCTGACATGTGACCTTAATTTGAAATTTTGAAGTGTGCGTTAGGCTTATCTCATTGAGCGCTTTCGAATGCCGCCTTGCGCGTCCAGCTGCGATCATTGGTGCTGAATAAACCAGGAGGGCTAACCCCCCCTCCCCATCCCTCCCCCCCCCCCCCCCCCCCCCCAGTGAGTCGTGTTACAGAATATACCCCAGTGACTGCCGGGTTAACGCCCCCCCCCCCCCCAGTGAGTCGTGTTACAGAATATACCCCAGTGAGTCGTGTTATACAGAATATACCCCAGTGACTGCCGGGTTAACACTCCCCCCCCCCCCCCCCCCAGTGAGTCGTGTTATACAGAATATACCCCAGTGAGTCGTGTAATACAGAATATACCCCAGTGACTGCCGGGTTAACACTCCCCCCCCCCCCCAGTGAGTCGTGTTATACAGAATATACCCCAGTGAGTCGTGTTATACAGAATATAACCCCAGTGACTGCCGGGTTAACGAGAATCGCATAATAATTATGCATCATATCATTTCGGAATGTCATAACAGTTGCATTTCAAATACAGCAGGCGCAAGCGCCTGAGTAAGAAAAAAAATGCAGAGGGGTGCAAATGTTTCAGAACAAAGTGGGTAATACCTCGTAATAGTTTTCTTCAATTTACAATGGTTGGTGAAAACGTTACGTTACAATTTGATGGGTAAAACGTATTTCGAATAATAGGTAAAACACTATCTCTTCAGCAATTTCGGGAAAACCTCCTTTAAACGTTGGACCAATTTTATGTATCTTTGGACGATAACGACGGTCGATTTGACCTCTGATTCAGACCGGTGAAATAGTGTAATCTTATGGGGATCTGTATGGGAAGCTCAAGGCAATTTCAACATATTCGGTATGATGAAGGGAGCTCAAGGCAATTTCAACAGATTCAGTATGATGAAGGGATAAATGTGTCTGATGGTATATCAGTCAATTGTTCAGTCAGTACTAGGTCACATGAAACTAAAACAACAGGGCAATCAAGCAAGAAAAGAACGGTTGATTCATTGACAATTAATGTGACGATTACCTACACGGCCAATTCCTTTGTTCTTGCAACATCCGTTGAACAGTCGTACCATAACTCCATACCAGCCATTGCCAGCACCGGATCTGGACCCTGACCCTCTCAAAGTTCGCGCAGCGTAGATAGCCGAGGGCGGAGTGAAGGCAGAGCCCCCCCCCCCCCCCCCCACCCCGCCCCCGCCAGGTACCGCTATCGCTCGCTCCTCTCGCCGCCTCAAACTGCGTCGTCCCTCGCCGACCAGCGGCGGCGGAGACAGCCACAGACACCGCAGGCTGTCGACCGCCCACTGACTACCCACACTCCCGCCAGCCGGCTGACTAAGGGCGGGGCGGGGTCCGATTCTACGCTGCGAGCGGTGTCAGCGCCCTCCCTCCCCCGCGCCGGCCCCGCCCGTCCCAGCCCGCCCCCGCGCCGATCCGGGACCTCCCCTCCCTCCCCCTTGGTGTAATGCTGTGTCGCGGCGACACAGGCCCCTGACGCAATAGGCGTGAATCAGGACATGTTGCAGAAATTACCGACCAACATGGGACGCCGCCGGACTATCTTTGAAAGGGCGGCGCCGATTCTAGAGCCAGTGTTGCATCACGAATTGTACTCACTGGCGAAGTTCGGCCATTAACCCGCGCCGTGCTGGGGGGGGGGGGGGGGGGCGTTTAGACGCCCCCCTAAGGTTTTTCGAGGATAGCGAAAAAACGGCGGGGCGCAGCGCCGCCGTTTTTTTGCATAGCTGTTGGGACATCAATTACCCAAAATTGCGAATTGTTTTACTTCGGGTCATGTCAGGTCAGGTCAACAGGCCAGGTCACGTGACATCACCTCCAAAAATATTTCCGGTCATACCACAGCCACAGTTTTTAGCCAATGGATTTCGTACTTACCGGATTTCATAAGGGCAATAGTACCTACAATTCGGTTATCTCAGATTTTGTATTTCGGTGATCTAAGGTCGGGTCAATTTCGTGACTTCCCCATTATAAGTCAACGGGGAAATAATCAAATGCTTCCTATTCTGAGGATACGAATGATATCAGCCCAATTCCTTCTGGATCATGTTATCATAGGCCATTCTTGAAGTTCCAGGTGCACATTTTATTCAGTGACCCCTAGAGGGTCAGATGAGGTCATCCGAGGTCGCCAGCACTTTTTTGCCAATAACTCTCGACACAATCAAGATAGAGAAGTGAAACTGGCACCAATGTGTTTGTCTCGTCGAGGCACGTCTCCCAATGTGCAACATTACCTAATTGGGTCAACACTGGACCTTGACCTGAGGTCAAATTTATAAGTTGACCTAACCTGGTCCTCATGCCAATATTGTGAAGTACCTTGACGAGACAAACAAGATACCGTCAAAATCATTTCCCTATCTTTATTAGGTCAAAAGATATTTGTGAAAATTGTTTTGCTGAAAATGGCCTTTTGACATTTGATGACCTCTGGAGCCTAAACTATTGACCTAAGCTTAAATCTGAGAACACTTATGCGATTGCATTTTTCAAGAGCTTTCCATTGTTTTTTTTCTTTCGTTTGTTCCTAGCTACTATAAGTTCCTGTGATATCTGGGGTTTCTGGAGCGAAGTCCTAAAACTTGGAAATCTGACCCTTGAAGACCCTTGGTGACCTCAATATTGACCTGAGAAGAAAAAAATGCCTGAAATAGTTTCAAAATGCATTTTGACGAGTTTTCGAACGGTGTTTTCGGTTTTTGTCTATGTAGCCGATTAGATTAGAGGGGCGTCGAAACGCCCATTTATAAAAAAAGGGCTATAAAGTCAATGGCGTACGGCTGAGACCTGAGTCAATGCCGGGTTAAGGGAGGGATGCGCAAACATTCAGTATATGTAGCCTTGAGGCTTGAGCTAAAAGTATGGGCCATGTTTGTAAATTACTGTCCAGGTTTGTGCTGGAATTACTTTATATTTGTACTGTACTTGAAAGTTACTTTATGTCTGCACTGAAATCATGGAAGTAGCTTTTTCAAAAAGGTTGCTGTGGCAGAATGGTGGATTTATACCTGATTTTTTTCCCTTCAACTTGGCAGCTTCTTAGCTGGAAAGTTTTCCTTTGTAAAATTGTGATGCCTTCAACTCTAGAAAAAGTTAGTGGGGCCAATCAAAGTTGGTGAGATCAAACTCAATGTTGGTGGGCCAATGTCTCAACCACTTGAATAGGAAACCACATGAGACTTTATCTGTCAGTACAGTACCGAAGTACCGGTACTGTACCTAATTATTATCTGTCAGTACCGAATGCTTAGTCCTTTACAAAATTAGCAAAATTGGAGAGAAAAAATGGTGACAAACTAGTAACTTCAGAATCACAACACTGACACACCGCTAGGGTTTTCCAGCCCTGGACAGTAGATACAACTGTTGAGGACCGTGTAGGTTAAGTTTATCTTACACGTCAAATACTGTTGTGTTCACTTCCGCGGCGGTGTGTAGCAGGTCTGATGTCAAAAATCGGCATGCGTCGGTTTAATTGCTTCCGTTTTCAGATATCAGCACGCCTTTATTTAGGTTGGTTTATGTAAAAGTTGTTGCCTTGCTAAATAATTTCATTATGATATTTTTCGGCTTTGGTAGTCGAAGAATGCAAAATGTATTCAAGAGCAATTTATTTTGTATGTTTAAGCCAAAAGGTCTTTGTCAAGGCATCCAACGAAGACAAAGAGCTGCTTCACAAGTTGTCTCGCTTCGCTTTATTGGGAAAAGACCCTCCACTGCAGTGCTAATCAAAATGTTTCATTCTCTAAACAATGGCGTGCTGAAGTAAGCATAAATTAACACATTAAAACTACGCTAACTCTATCATAAAGGTAAACCGCGTCACTTCCAGTTTACCAGTACCAATGGGTCAAGATTCACTTCATTGTCTGCGACGCACCGGCTGATAACACAGGCACGTGTTATACATTTGTATATGTGAGTAGTCACCATGACGGACGTAACCCCATCAATGATATTCGGAATGTTTCACCGACAAGATATTACACGGTGCGGCCGATTTTGCCTCCTTTCTCGCCCCCCCCCCCCCCCCCCCCCTGCTCTCCGTCTCCGCTGGCCTCGGCCGAGAGCATTGGCAAATACAACAAAGCGACAGGAAGCCGTCACCCAATTGCAGACACTTGTGAATTCATGCTGAGCAAACCAGCATGTGTTACGTAGTCATCAGTAGTTCTCGAGAACTGCAACTCCGCGAACCCTTCCCATGAACAGGAACAATATGTTCTGCCCGCGTGACACCAGGCAATTCCCGCCTGCTGCGCGAGATAATCTTATCGGCCGGCGCGGCACTGCGCGATATGGCGTGTAGGCGACAAATCTCCCGGCAAACAAAGCGACACTGTGTGGGATTGTCGCAGACGGAGACCCACGTCTGACTGAGAGGGGAGGGAGTGTCGCCGCCCTGCCCCCGGTCTGACGAGTCCGGCCCGGGTCGTTTGTAGATGATCCGAGCGGACTCTTGTTAGTCTATAGACAAAAGACATCGCGAGCGGACTCTCGGTAGTCTATAGACAATAGACATCGCGAGCGGACTCTCGGTAGTCTATAGACAATAGACATCGCGGGCGGACTCTCGGTAGTCTATAGACAATAGACATCGCGGGCGGACTCTCGGTAGTCTATAGACAATAGACATCGCGGGCGGACTCTCGGTAGTCTATAGACAATAGACATCGCGAGCGGACTCTCGGTAGTCTATAGACAATAGACATCGCGGGCGGACTCTCGGTAGTCTATAGACAATAGACATCGCGGGCGGACTCTCGGTAGTCTATAGACAATAGACATCGCGGGCGGACTCTCGGTAGTCTATAGACAATAGACATCGCGGGCGGACTCTCGGTAGTCTATAGACAATAGACATCGCGAGCGGACTCTCGGTAGTCTATAGACAATAGACATCGCGGGCGGACTCTCGGTAGTCTATAGACAATAGACATCGCGAGCGGACTCTCGGTAGTCTATAGACAATAGACATCGCGGGCGGACTCTCGGTAGTCTATAGACAATAGACATCGCGGGCGGACTCTCGGTAGTCTATAGACAATAGACATCGCGAGCGGACTCTCGGTAGTCTATAGACAATAGACATCGCGGGCGGACTCTCGGTAGTCTATAGACAATAGACATCGCGGGCGGACTCTCGGTAGTCTATAGACAATAGACATCGCGGGCGGACTCTCGGTAGTCTATAGACAATAGACATCGCGGGCGGACTCTCGGTAGTCTATAGACAATAGACATCGCGAGCGGACTCTCGGTAGTCTATAGACAATAGACATCGCGGGCGGACTCTCGGTAGTCTATAGACAATAGACATCGCGGGCGGACTCTCGGTAGTCTATAGACAATAGACATCGCGGGCGGACTCTCGGTAGTCTATAGACAATAGACATCGCGAGCGGACTCTCGGTAGTCTATAGACAATAGACATCGCGGGCGGACTCTCGGTAGCCTGTGAACGCCCCGCAAGGACTCTCGGTAGTCTATATATCCCCGGGTGGACTCCCGCTAGTATGTGGACGCCCTAGAGAACACTCGCTAGTATGTGGACTCCTGTGCGGACTCTCGCTAATACGTGAACGCATACAGCGGACTCCCGGTAGTCTATAGAACCCCCGAGTGGACTCCCAGTAGTATATGGACCCCCTACGCGGACTGTCGCTAGTCTATGGACCCCCTACGCGGACTGTCGCTAGTCAATGGACTCCAAGTGGACTCCCGGTAATTTATGGACTGCCGCACCGATACACGCCGAGCCGCACCGATCCACGCCGAACAGCCAACGCACCCCTCGCCAGTACGTGGGGAGTGGGGACCACTGTAGCGTATGTACAGTCGGTCCCATAATGATCTTCCCTTGCCACCACGTGGCGCTACGGTCGCGATAGGCACAACAATGGTGGTTTCCCCACCGTAGGTTGACACCCATTGTGGCTGTCTGACAGGTGCGTGACCTGGGGAGGGGGAGGGAAGGAGGGAGTGCGGGGCGTTGTCGGAATAGAATGCGCCGCGACCCGGGTGGTGGTCAGGGCCGTCTGTCTCGAGGGTCAAGAGGTCACCTGTCTTGAACTGGCAGAGATCCAATATTGGAGACTGAATAACAGTCTTCAGCACATCAGCCCAAATAGCTCAGTCGGTATAGGTGCCTACTCCTAGCGTATTCGTAGATTGGTCGTGGGTTCGAAGTTCGAACCGCGCTGGCACCAGGCGCTTTTACGTGTATTTCTTTCTTAATCATGCCACGTGTCATGTGCAATGCAGAACCCCGAAATTGCGATGCAAACGTCCACCTGATAATTCTACACGAAAAAGCAGACAAATGCAGTGGGCCTCGCACTGATATGTTCAAATCACGCCGCTCCGTCCTTCACGCTCCACAAACACACCCGGGCGGGTTTATATCCATTAAGTTAGCGACGATATCTGCGACGACAGTATTTACAACCTTAGGTCTATGGAGCATCGCCAGGTGTGTAGCTGATAGAGCATCTGACTGGCTGCGTGTTTAAATTTGACTTTGACCTTGAGATCAGGTCAAAATATCGACACTTTATTTTTTGGCGCACGGCAAATTTATAAATCGTCGCAAGCGACACGACGGATTGCCATTTCCGAGACATCTGTGACGACAGTATCGGTCAACTTGAGATACAAATATTCGTCGTAGTGTTCTATCGTGCCCGTGCAGTGTTCTATCAATTGGACACTTAGCGATGCTTCACAGACCTATGGTTTTCTTAAAACTGGTCATCACAAACATCGTCGCTAACTTGACATTCTAGGTCTGCGTATATTTCCAACCACGGTCCGCCACACAGCCTCGCCACACATGCGCATTGTTATTCCCCAATCGGCCTGTGTGCGTCAGACCAGGACGGAGCGGTGCAGATTCCGCCAAGTATCGGCCGGCACCGGGCGAGCTGTTAAACCGGTCCGGCCCCGCCTCGGTGCGGGATTCAGCCAGCTATCGCTTTGCCTACCGTGGGAGACCCAGAGCTGGGGAAGATCATTTTGGGACCGACTGTACAGTCGGTCTCATAATGATCTTCCCCAGCTCTGGGTCTCCCACGGTAGGCAACACGATAGCTGGCTGAATTCCGCACCGAGGCTGGCCGGACCGGTTTGACAGCTCTCCCGGTGCCGGCCGATACTTAGCGGAATCTGCACCACTCCGTCCTGGTCTGACCCACACCGGCCGACTGGGGAATAACAATGCGCATGTGTGGCGAGACCGTGGTTGGAAATATACGCAGACCTAGAATGTCAAGTTAGCGACGATGTCTTTGATGACCAGTTTTAAGAAAGCCATAGGTCTGTGAAGCATCGCTAAGTGTGCAATTGATAGAACTCTGCGCGAGCTATACTTTAAGACGAATATTTGTATCTCAAGTTGACCGATACCGTCGTCACAGATGTCGTCTCGGAAATGGCTATCCGTCGTGTCGCTTGCGACGATTGAGAAATTTGCATTGCGCCCAAAAATAAAGTGTCGATATTTTGACCTGATCTCAAGGTCAAGGTTAAATTTAAACACGTAGCCATTCAGATGCTCTATCAGCTACACACCTGGCGATGCTTGATAGACCTAAGGCTTTAAATACTGTCGTCGCAGATATCGTCGCTAACTTAATGGATATAAACCCGCCCGGGTGTGTTTGTTGAGCGTGAAGGACGGAGCGGCGTGATGCGAACATATCAGTGCGAGGCCAACTGCATAATTAATCTGCTTTAATTATGCTTTAATTAAATAATTGTCTGCTTTTTCGTGTAGAATCATCAGGTGGACGTTTGCATTCGTAATTTCGGGGTTCTGCATTGCACATGACACGTGGCATTATTAATAAAGAAATACACGTAACGCGCTGTAACGTAACGTTTGAACCGTGCTGGTGCCAGCGCGGTTCGAACCCACAATCAATCTACGAATACGCCAGGAGTAGACAGCTATACCGACTGAGCTATCTGGGCTGATGTGACGAACACTGTTATTCAGTCTCCAATATTGGATCTCTGCCCTGACCAGTGACCACCACCTGGGTCGTGGCGCATTCCATTCTGACACCGCCCCGCACTCCCTCCCTCCCTCCCCCTCCCCAGGTCACGCACCTGCCAGACACATGCAATGGGTACCAACCTACGGTGGGGAAACCACCTTTGTTGTGCCTATCGCGACCGTAGCGCCACGTGGTGGCAAGGGAAGATCATATGAGACCGACTGAAGTCCGTGAAGTTAGCGACTTATTCAGTGACTTATTCAGCGACGGATTCAGATTTGGCCCAAACCTCGGCCCAATGTCAACTCTGGCAAGCTGATCGCGAATATGACCTTCATTTCCCTGTTCAAGGTCATCTTGAAGGTCAAATTCGAAGTCAAAGGACAGGGTACCGCATAACGTCCCGAATTTATAGCAGGAACATTTCAAAAGTGATCCTAGATGATAGACAGGGTCTATATCTAACGTCCGTCACCGTGACCTGACCCGTAACCTTTGACCTTGGAGGTGAAAGGACGGGATACCGCATAACGTCCCGAATTTATTGCCGGATCCTTCCAAACGTTATCCCAGATGATAGACTGGGTCCATATCTAACGTCCGTCACCGTGACCTGACCCGTGCCCTTTGACCTTGGAGGTCAAATTCGAGGTCAAAGGACGGGGTACCGCATAACGTCCCGAATTTATTGCTGGATCCTTTCCAAAGTGGTCCCAGATCCAGATGATAGACAGCCTGGTCCGTATCTAAAGTCCATTTCTAACGACCCCGTCCTATGACCTCGAATTTGACCTTGAAGATGACCTTGATCAGGAAAATAAAGGCATATTCGTGATAAGCGTGGCCGAATTGACCTTGGCCCGAGGTTTGGGCCAAATCTGAATCAGTCGCTGAATAAGTCGCTAATTGCACGGGAGTTTCTTAGCACCCGGTATGTTGTCAAGGTGGGGAGCGTTTAGAGTGGTGTTTCCGAAAATATAAGTATATTTAGCCATCTGAGCAAACGTATCCGATCTGTGAAGAAGGGATAATTATGATAGCTTAATAGTTATAATTACGACAGCTGCAAAGGCAAGTGAATATTCAACAGTTCTGGTTTACGCGTCAGACGATTTGAAGATCTCCGGAACGGAGGATCGTAAAGTATCACAGCGGTAGTAGAAATGCTTGGTTGAGATATGGCCGTTTCCACCACGGCCATGTGGTATTTTGCAGGGCTAAATATCCCACTAAATACCCTACGGCGTAAATCAGCTGTTCGATATATATATATATATGTATATATATATATATATATATATATATATATATATATATATATATATATATATATATATATATATATATATATATATATATATATATATATATATATATATATATATATATATACGCACCTCTGCATGCTGCATCAGCCGCACCTCTGCATGCTGTATCAGCCGCACCGATCCACCGATCCACGACGAGCGGCCAACGCTACCCCTCCCGTGGGGGAGCGTGACCACTGTATCACTTACGGCTGACACCGGACAGCGATGTAGGCGAGGTTCCGGAAGGTTCGCCGTCAGAACAGAGGCAATGAGGAGGGCATAAGAAGCGCGGTTGCAGGCATGCTCCGAGAATAAGGCCGGTATATACCTGTTCACCAAGGAGGAGGCAGCACGAACAAATGACATCCGTTCAAATTGGTTGTTATCGTTTGTTTTCTATGCATGTTTGTTGTTGTTGTTGTTGCTTGTTCAGTCAGTTAATCAATACCGTGTAAAATACGGTAAAATATGGATAAATATGTTTGGCCAGACTATATCAGCGATGGATATGATCGGGGATACCTCTGATATTTATCTGGCCCGGCCCAGTCAAAGTTATAGGTTTATCGCTGAGGCTGGCGTGTTGTGAGCAGTGTTCGTCACGGGCCCACCAACCCCCAGCCCGGCCCGGCCCAGACCCATGAACACCAAGCCCTGGCCCGGCCCAGACCCGGTCAAATGAATAATATTGAGGCCCAGGCCCGGCCCGGCCCGTTCAGATTAAGTATATAATTGTTTTCACAAAATTTGAAATCATCATCCTAGCATATTTACTTGTATACTAACATGTGAAACAATGAACCAACTATGTATGCTAACCAAAAAAAAGCCACAGCTACATCAGCAGTGTGTTGCCGTGTAAGTGAACTGCTAGTTAACATATTTTTAAGCTGACCTGAGCTTGCGCGTATTACTTCAAAATTATCAGACCAGGCCCGTCCACAGTCCGGTGATGTCCTTAAAGTTGAGGCCCGGTCCAGGCCCGGCCCATGGCCCGGCACATGGCCCATAGGGCCTGTCCTGCCCATGGCCCATAGGGCCTGTCCGGCCCATGGCCCATAGGGCCAGCCCGGCCCGTGGCCCATAGGGCTAGCCCGGCCCGTGGCCCATATGGCCAGCCCGGCCCGTGGCCCATAGGGCTAGCCCGGCACATGGCCCATGGGTCAGCCCGGCCCATGGCCCATAGGACCAGCCCGGCCCATGGCCCATAGGACCAGCCCGGCCCATGGCCCATAGGGTCAGCCCGGCCCATGGCCCATAGGGCCAGCCCGGACCATGGCCCGGCACATGGCCCATAGGGCCTGCCCGGCCCATGGCCCATATGGCCAGCCCGGCCCATGGCCCATGGCCCATAGGGTCAGCCCGGCACATGGCCCATAGGGCCAGCCCGGCCCGTGGCGAGCTCTGGTTGTGAGCCCCGCGCTGCGTTTCGCGCGTCGGCCGCAGTGCCGGTTCCTGTCAGGGGGCTGACCCGATGTACTGACCTAGCACCGACCAGGAACTGGTCATCTCCTCCCACCATGCCGTTGGTCACCGGACAGTCACGATCGATGTGTTGAAACATGTAGCAGCGCACTGTTCAGTGTTCATGGAAGTCGCCAACACCGTGTCCACTCACCGCCCACTCGGGTCTCAAGATAGGAACTGCAGGGACGAAAAGAATCACAACTCATGTGTGTTAAAGGGACACTCCCACCTTCTCAAAAGTTGTCAAATGTACGTCGCTTGTGGTGAAAAATATGAAGTAATTGCTGCCGAACACGATTATGACATTTGTTTCTCGCAAACAGTACTCAATTTCATAAAAAGTTAAGTTTTAATATTTGGTTTGATGTCACATTGAGCTCTATAGAGCTATACAGACATCCTTTACGCTGCCAAAGTATGGCACAGTTATTTCGAGACAATTCTGGCGCTTTGAATACAAAACAAACCAACTACCAAACCATTTGAAACACGCAAATATCTCCAAGTCTAACCTTAACACAAGTCGACTATCATCACCATTTGGTAAAGAGAGGTGACGTCATCGGTTTTAGACCCCTATTCAAATACACGTGGGGTTTATTCGTTACAATTGTCAAGACCGTGCTTGAATTTCTTTTTGATTATACCTATGTGGTTGTGTACCCTACTTAATTGCAATGCAAATCCAACAACATGGCTATCTCAACTCAAAACTAATGTTAAGGTGGGAGTGTCCCTTTAATTATAAACGTACTGTTCATTTGCTCAAGGATTTGATTTGAATTAAATGCAATATTTGAGGTTTGATTGTGAAATTTGACCTTACCTTAACCTGGAATATGACCTTAATTTGACAATTGCATGGCTGTTTTAGATGCGTTTTGCTGAGTTTTGGCCATCGCCTCGGCTTCGCCTCGGCTTTGGCGTGCCTCGATAAGACTCTTAGCTCGAAATATAGCCAGCAAAATATGCAATTGCTCCACATTTAATGACGGGTTAACGGGTCATGTCATTAAGAGCGTACGTAAAAAAATATATACCGTAAGCGCAAACGATATTTAAACTGACAATATTCGCTGAGGGCTAAAATCTGACTGTGCCTTTAAGCCATCATCAAGGTTAGAAGAAGCTTCTATCGTGCGTATCCGCTACGTATCTAATCTCTCATCACCAGTCGGGTGCTTACAAATTATACAGCATAGCTTAGCACACCGGAAGCGTCACAGGCCGTGTTTCGACCTCCGTAGACAGCTTATCTGGCTCGATTTAGCCGCCCGTATATCAGCAAAGGAGCAGCCCCGATAGCCCCGGCATACTTGGATCAGTTTATCGCGTCCTATCTGTGGCGCCTTTGAGGCTTCATGAATCATGTTTGGCGGGAGCAGAGTGGGCCGAGTGAAGTGCAATCTAGACTTGACTATAAACAGGCCGGCAGTGTGCAGTAACTTGACTAACAGACCAACAGTGTGCTTTCAAATACTCCACTGAAACCGCCACTAGCCAATTGAATGCAACAGTGCATCCACACATTATTAACCCTCGCCCTCCTAAAACGACCCCCTGATGTTTTTCTGGCATAACTTTTTAGACATGCGGCGCATCTAACTGACATTTTCAGTAGCTAAGTAAACAACAATTATACATGCGACACGCCAGGCCAATCTGGTCTCTATCGGAACGTGTTTAGCGCATGTCGTTGCTACTCTCGGTTGCCGAGCCAGCGGCCAGGGAACCGCACGGTGTTTGCCCGTTTTTCGCGATTTCTGAATTTTTCGCTTCCCATGTTAAACCTATGGGAGACGTTTGCACGCGCCACGCGCCACCCTCGGCCCGGATCGACACCAAATTTATACAATGTCCAAGTGCGACGCGATCCGAACGGTTGCAAAAATTACAGCTCTCTAAGTATAACCTTGTCTGAGCACCAGCACGCCAAAATGTGACAGAACATCACAGAACATCGGATGACCACTCTGTATTTAATAAGATAAATTGTGAAAGCGTGGAATTTGTTAAGAATGCAGTGATATTCGTATTTAGTGGTCCGAATTTCTGCATATGTTGCGCTTTTGTGACATTCATTCTGAGGCCATACGAAAACAACACACTAGGGTTGTGTGTTCAGAGTTGATTCAGTGTCCTTACTTAGGTAGGTGCACACCTGCCATGGTTGAACATTATTAATCCTGGCGATCCTAGCCCCAATTTATATTAGTGTGGCTGGTAGCATTTTTTTCTTCTTCAACTGGTGCTTTAGTGTGTCAGAATTATTTGGTTGTGTGTTATTCTGATAGCATGAAAAGTCCAATCTTGGGACGTGTTCGGGGTAATGTCAGTTTACCCTACCAATGCAATCAGTGTCCTTACTTAGGTAGGTACCTACCTTGGTTGAATATTATTAATCCTGGCGATCCTAGCCCAAATTTATATTAGTGTGGCTGGTAGCATGTATGTTTTGTCAAGTGGTGTTTTAGAGTGTGAGTATTATTTGGTGGTGTGTTATTCTGATAGCATGAACAATTTCCCTATATAACCCCCAGCTAGTACGTAGATAAATATATTTAAAATTGGGAATGATCAGCCCAGACTTATTCAGCCTAGCAAATAGCATTGATGCAGCTGGGCAAAACAAAACAAAAAGCCAGAAGACAGCGTGCACTTTCACTGAAGTCAAAGGCGACCCCGTGCAGCTTCACAAGCCCAGTCGTAAAGCGACATTGCTGCTCCACAAACTCAGCTGTATAAAACAACTATAATGTCCCACAGTCCTATACACAAGACGACCTTGCGGTTCCCCACACCCTGCTAAAAGGCGACATTGCGGCTCCACATGTCAACCGGTGCCTAACGTAACGTGTTCATTGATAAGTATATTGACATACGGAATAAGTCGGGGTTTGCCGACTGGAATTGCAAAAAGTTAAACTGCAAACCACGCACTGCGCCCGAGCCACTGTTTCGCGGTGTGCCGCTGAAGCACGGCTCCGCCTCGCGTAACACAGCCAATGTGCAAGTCACGTACACCTTACGTTGAATACGAACGCACAGGTTTGCCATTGTCCTGCACTGTTTGTTCCCAACCTGTCAGCCGATAAGCCATCTCCTGCCCTGCACCAAAGACGACCGAGCAGTGGGAATTCTGGCACGGCGCCGGCTCCGTGGCTTCCTGTGCCTCCAATCTTTTAACCGATGATAATAGTAATCATGTGAAACCAGTGACATTAATATTGTGTCCATAAGTACAAACAAGCACGAGGAAAACTAAATGAATCTTGGTAACTTTATAAAAAAATCGTGATTTGGAAAGGCGCTTTCAGGAATTTTACCTCATGGTAGTATTTGTGTGGTACTCGTGTTGATCATTTTACTCCTCAAAGGATTCCTGGGAAGAAATATTTCCCTTCTGATCATAACCGAAGCATTAAACAATACCAGACTACTTCATTATATTCCTACATGCTGCCCTTGTCATGCATTCACACAAGAGATACTATTTTTATACCATTAGTAAGCACTTGCAAAACCCGTTTTGTAGCAGAAGCCATCACGACAGTTTTGATGTTACAAGTATTTTTTTGTGTACATTCGTCCGCTATATTAAAAGGTTGCTCACCAGGCATGCAAGCATAACAAGTGAACGCTGGAATTCATGGCTAGGATGAGCCGGCTTATATGAGGCCGAAACCCCCAGCAAACCGACGGCACGATAGTCCGTTGGGGGAAAGGACATAGAAAGGACAGGAATTCAAACGTTTTCGGACTGCTTACGCGCGCAAGATCATTGGGTATAACCCAAATAAAAATAAAATAAAAATTTTGTTCCGTTGTGACACAGTGTAATTTTGATAACACTTGTAATTTCTAGACAGGACGCTATAATATGAAGAATGATCCAGCCTTCTCAAAAAACGCAGCCACGCCGTATAACGTGTCGGTGCTGTGCTGGGGGCGAGGAGGCACTTCAAGGTCACCTGGCAGAGCCCACCAAGTCAATGTTGAGGCGACCAAACCTCCTGCAGCCGAACATAGCTCACTACAGGCAGCACTATGCAGGGAAATGCATGATAGCTTCCACTCAAATCAATGCCTGACTACTTCGCGAATGTGCGAAACCTACAGGTCAGTACGCTATCGCTGCGAAATCCATACCGTTGTAAAGTTTGCTCCGATAAAACAAATCGGGCTGTGATTGGTAGTGAAGATAATTAGAAATGATAATTGGTAGTGAAGCAGTAACATTGTCTCATTTTACAGATGGTTAATTCACTGCTAGACACAAAGCAAGCACATGCTATGACTATCAACCACGCTGTAGAACGCACATTCATTTCCGTAGGACAACTCTCCAGCTATCACCAGTAAATGCAAAATGCCACCACCTACTCACCTTTCAAAGGCACGTTCGCCAGGGCGGCACAAGTAGACTGCGCTCAGCCAAAATCAGCAGGGATCACCCAAGGTCGACCAAGGCCAACCCAGGTCAGCTGGGGTCAGCCGAGGCTACCCCAGGTCAGCTGAGGTCAGCTGGGGTCAGCTGAGGTCAACTTAGGTCAACCCAGGTCACGTGTCAGTCCGGTGGCGGCCCCACAGGCGCCGCCCGCTCGCGATGCCCCCTCACCACTCTCACCCGCCGCACGACACTGCAGGCGAGGCGTCACACGCGGCCGCCGCTGCTGCTGCCGTCCGCCTCCCCGCACGGCGAATCAGTGGTGCAGTGCGGTGCGGCGCGACGCGACAATCTTTCCTCGCCAGATTACCGGCTCGTATCAGGGGCGTATCACGATTTAAACGTCGCACCGGGCCTGTCGGCCGACACGACGGCTCGGCCGGTGCGGATAGCGTGTCGTGGCGGCGGTCCCAGCGGTGCAGTGGTGGGGGTGCAGCAGATGTCAGACCGCGCTCCCACGATCTCCCCGCCATCACCGCCGCAGATAGAAGCAACAGCAGCAGCAGCAGCAGAGTTACGAACAACCGTCAAATACACCAAGTCACTGCGTGTCTGATTTGTTTTCGCATAGAAGTCAGCGAACCCTCATGCGGGCATGCTGCCCGGCACATTCCACTCGTATGAGGGAAGTCTCTAGATTTCAAGGAGTTGGCAGTGAATATGTAAGAAATCAAGCTTTGGGAGCTATCTCGAAAGGCAACAAGGTCAACAAACACATATTTTGTACGGCAGATTCATAGAACATACAAAACTTGAATATACACCAAAACAATCGGAAAGTGAGAGCCAGCTGTAGGACTAACACAATATTTCTGGTCTGCAATTTCAACATTTTCGTCAGCTATATGGACTGTCCTTTTCTGCTCTTTAGTTTTTAACCTTGGAGTCTCCACTAAATCGTTTTATTGTTGCATAAGCGTTTTGTATTGTATATTTTTATCAGAGAAACAGTAGCAAGATAGAGATCGTATGCGATGTCCCTAGCTAGGAATGCCTAAAAACTCGATTATTTGTTCAATCCCTTCGTAGCTCAGTTGGCAAACGTGCCCACTCGTCTCCTTCCGGTCCTGTCAAGGCTGTACCTGTACAAGGCTGTTCGAGTCGAGAAGGGATCACGAACCAACCTGTGGTAACTATTTGTCCTTGACTGGGATGGCCTGTGGTCAGTGCAGGACCTCGGTATAAAGCTAAGGTCAATGGGCGTGGTGAAAAATACTGGTTTGGTTAGGATATAATTTAAAATTTAAAGTAAAAATAAAAGCATTCGGGCCATTGCGCAGCCATGGGATGAAGAAAAGGGGTAAAGTGGGTCAAAATGGAACGCCGCCGGACAACCGAACGTTCCGAACGACCGGACAAACGGAACGCGGAACGTGCTATGCAGCAAACTGGACACACCGCGTTTGCTCGAAAGCTTCTCTCTTCACGTGCCCGCCTGATCGACCCGCCAACAAAACCTGCTTAATGTTCCTCACTCTCGTGTCAACATCGTGCAGAATGAAATGTTCACTAGCTTGCCAATGGTCACGAACGCCTTCTTTATATGTTTTTTTTTTGTGTGGGGGGGGGGGGCGGAGGGGAGTGGTTCTCGCCCCACCCCGTAGTCCAGCCTATAGCTATATGCCGCCGCGGGTGGGGAGGAGAAACACTCCCCTCCGGGGCGGGGAACCTTCTTTAGAGAGAAGACTGTCCCGGCCCACATCTTCGATGATGGCCATGGCTCCTTCAAGCGGCAGGTGCTGAAGTATGTCAGGAAGCAGTGTGGAGTGCATGATGTTCTGCGTGACATGTAACGCGTTTTTAATATTTTTCTGTTATCGTCTTTTATTTATACTTTTGTAGCTGTATTTGTGTGTGTTTTTACGTGTTTAACTATATTTGACTTCGCCTCTCATTGGGTTCATCCCGTTGGTGATACAGTTGAATACAACAAAAAACAAAACAAAACAACGTCCATGGACTTACAGGGCCGTTCCCCGCAGGGAGAAGCTACGAGGAGGACAAATCACCTTAAGGCAATGGTTGACATGTATACCACACTCTCTCATGACACCCTCACACATATACACCCTCTCATGACACCCTCACACATATACACCCTCTCATGACACCCTCACACATATACACCCTCTCATGACACCCTCACACATATACACCCTCTCATGACACCCTCACACATATCCACCCTCTCATGACACCCTCACACATATACACCCTCTCATGATACCCTCACACATATACACCCTCTCATGACACCCTCACACATATACACCCTCTCATGACACCCTCACACATATACACCCTCTCATGACACCCTCACACATATACACCCTCTCATGACACCCTCACACATATACACCCTCTCATGACAACCTCACACATATACACCCTCTCATGACACCCTCACACATATACACCCTCTCATGACACCCTCACACATATACACCCTCTCATGACACCCTCACACATATACACCCTCTCATGACACCCTCACACATATACACCATCTCATGACACCCTCACACATATACACCCTCTCATGACACCCTCACATATATACACCCTCTCATGACACCCTCACACATATACACCCTCTCATATTTCGCTCCAGCATGGTGAAAAGGGTTATTCTTGGCGCTCATTTCGATGTTTGAATTTGTACGACCGTCAGGTTACGGGGTCACAAGATACAGGTCAGCGAAAATTCAGGTCTAGTTCAAACATCCAACTGACATTTGTCATTATATCTCCATGATGAAAATAGATATGAGGGTAAACTCATACATCATTAGAAAGAAGAAGAAACAAAGAATATGATGGCATAAATTTACCCCCCAAGGTCAATATTTGATAACTTGACCTTATGACATTTATATTAGGTCAAGGTCATACCATGTTTAGTCAAATGTAGTCAAACAAGTACCGCACATTTGTTCATTTTCCCAGGTTTTCACGCGTATTCCCATGTTATCCTACGTGCTGAATAACGCGGAAACATTTATCTACAAAAAAAAATCGGTCGGACCAAGCGTGATCTTTAAAAACATGTTTTGTTTTCTTCTTCTGTGCCGGCTATGGAGCAAAACGAACATCACGCTACACGGCTGGAAATATGCTCATTTTGAGACTCTTGACGATAGAAACCAACTATAGAAACCAACTATAGAAACCAACTTTTAGTTATAAAACACTAAATGAAATATAATAACATTGTATCGATACCTGATAGTGCAAAAAGATGTTGACAAAAAGACAGAAGACAAAAAGTCTGCAGGCCATTTCATAAAAAATACCGCTTTTAGAGCACTTTGTCAGTTTTTAAGTTGGTTTCTCTCGCCCAGAGCTTTACAATGAGCCTATTCCCAGACGTTTATGGTGAATTTGTTGTTTTTGCTCCGTAGGCGGCACAGCAGAAAACACATGTTTTGAAAGATTGCGCTTGGTCCGACCGAAAAACTGTTTTAGGACAAAATAAATTTTTCCTGTTGTTCAACACGTAGAAAAGCATGGGAATACGCGTGAAAACCTGGTAAAATCAATAAATGTGCGGCATTGTCCGTGCTTTAGTGCTCAGATGTGATAGACGATACAAAAAGCTGTCGCGACGGATGTTCATTCGAGGACCATATATGCTTTATTCGCGAACAAAATGATTAACAATTAACAAATGATTAACAACATTATTACCACAAGTGTATGTCATGGGACAGGTGCTTTCGAATGATGCCTATATCGCCTACATTTGGAAAAATGTGGAGATTCGTGAACTCGCAGGTCAAATGAGGTCATTGCATATGACCCCTGTTGACCCCCAAAGAGTTTCAGTCACACCGTTAATTTGTGCATGCATGTTACCAAATATATGTCCAAACTTGAATATCAATTAAAACAAATCGAAACGGGCAAACATGGTTTGACCTTGACCCGACGCTAATGTCATAAGGTCAAGTTATCAAATCTTGACCTTAGAGAATAACTTTGTATGCCATCACATTCTTAGTTTCCTCCACTTTCTAATGATGTATGATTTTACCCTCATATCATGTTACCAGTAAAACGCCTTTTTGGGCGATGACCGAGCGGGCGCGCACTGGTAAAGCTAAAACAAGTTTGAAATATGAAGCGGTACGGGAGCACACGTGGCAGTAACCAATAGTCCTTGTAGTCCTTTTAGTCCTCCATAAAAATTTGCAGGCCTCCATGCATGCCAACATAAAAATTAAGTTTTATTAAATTGTACATGATCTCTTTTCCCGAATCCGCCAAAAGGGAGTACGTCCTGAGCGCTGCATGCTTCAGCGTATACAAAAAAAAAACGAATGCTTAGATAAATCAAGCCATTTTTGATCAAGAATGATTCTGGTTCATTTCGACGTCTGCGGGTGCCACGCGCTGTGGTACCAACCCTATCAGAACGCACCATAACAAAATTAACATTTATTTGATGGTCCTATCCATTGGTGAAAACTTGATCTCAATCGGAACAGTGGTGGCAAAGTTATTAGCTTCCGAAAAGCGTCTGTATGGCCGGGTCGGGCCGGGTCGGGCCGGGTCGGGCCGGGTTGGACCGGGTCGGGCCGGGTCGGACCGGGTCAAATGTAAATTTGTTACCGAGCGGGCGCGAAGCGCCCGTGAGGTTTCTCGTCAGCTTACTAAACAAATTTACATTGGACCCGGCCAGACCCGGCCATACAGAAGCTTTTCGGAAGCTAATAACTTTTCAACCACTGCTCCGATTTAGATTGGGTTTTCACCATTGCATAGGACCATCAAATCAATTTAGATTTGGTTATAGTGCGTTCTGATAGGGGTGGTACTACAGCGCGTGGCACCCGCAGACGTCGAAATGAACAAAAATATTTTTTTTAAGAAAATAAATTGTTTGATTTATGTAAGTATTCGTTTTTTATACGCTGAAACATTCAACGCTCAATACGTACTCCCTTTTGGCGGATTCGAGAAAGGAGATCATGTACAATTTAATAAAACTTAATTTGTATGTTGGCATGCATGGAGGCCTGGCAATTTGTATGGGGGACTAAAAGGACTAAAAGGACTAAAAGGACTAAAAGGACTATGCGTTACTACCACGCGTGCTCCCGTACCGTTTCATATTTCACACCTGTTTTAGCTTTACCAGTGCGCGCCCGCTCGGTCATCGTCCAAAAAGACGTTTTACTGGTCTAGTAAGTTGACGAGAAACCTCACGGACGCTTCGCGCCCGCTCGGTAATCATGAAGATATAATGACAAACGTAGTTTGATGCTTGAACTAAAACTAAATTTTCGCTGATCTTGTGACCCCGTGACCTGACGGTTACACAAATTCAAAAATCGAAATCAGGACCAAGAATAACCCCTCACACCATTTTGGAGCGAAATCTGAGAGCGTGTGGTTATGCCTTGGTGATATGTCTTGGAATTGACCAAATTCTGCCGGTAAGCAGGAATAGAGCGAACGGATAGGACTCACGGCTCCAGGATGTCCTGTTTTCGGTCACCACTTACATAACCACGATCTTCTGGGAGCTAGTTCCAGATCAGAAGCTCCGTAACCACTGTACTTACAGCGGCTGTGTCTCATTCTAATTATATCTACATGAAATAACAACGGAACCAGAACCAGATCATCCATGTTTAATCGCCGCTGTCTCCGGCCGGGCCATATATGGTGCTACAATCTGTCGGTCCAAGAATGCGTCGCGCAAGCTCCGTGCCAATCGCCCGTGCGATATTGGTAATCCGAGCTGACATCAGCCGGAACTCTGTCTGTTCAGTTCGACTGGCCGGCGCGGCGATAGTGGCCCGGTGCCTGATATACAGCCGGTGGAGTGGGCGACCCGGCACTGAAACTCTCCTCGGTGTGAGTTGCAGTCCCAGCGGCGGCACTGAAACTCTCCTCGGTGAGAGTTGCAGTCCCAGCGGCGGCGCTGAAACTCTCCTCGGTGTGACCTGCAGTCCCAGCTGCGGCACTGAAACTCTCCTCGGTGTGAGTTGCAGTCCCAGCGGCAGCACTGAAACTCTCCTCGGTGTGACCTGCAGTCCCAGCGGCAACACTGAAACTCTCCTCGGTGTGACCTGCAGTCCCAGCGGCAACACTGAAACTCTCCTCGGTGTGACCTGCAGTCCCAGCGGCAGCACTGAAACTCTCCTCTGTGTGAGTTGCAGTCCCAGCTGCGGCACTGAAACTCTCCTCGGTGTAGCCTGCAGTCCCAGCGGCGGCACTGAAACTCTCCTTGGTGTGAGTTGCAGTCCCAGCGGCGGCACTGAAACTCTCCCCGGTGTGACCTGCAGTCCCAGCTGCGGCATTGCAACTCTCCTCGGTGTGAGTTGCAGTCCCAGCTACGGCACTGAAACTCTCCTCGGTGTGAGTTGCAGTCCCAGCGGCAGCACCGAAACTCTCCTCGGTGTGAGTTGCAGTCCCAGCGGCGGCATTGAAACTCTCCTCGGTGTGAGTTGCAGTCCCAGCTGCGGCATTGCAACTCTCCTCGGTGTGAGTTGCAGTCCCAGCGGCGGCACTGAAACTCTCCTCGGTGTAACCTGCAGTCCCAGCGGCAGCACCGAAACTCTCCTCGGTGTGAGTTGCAGTCCCAGCGGCGGCACTGAAACTCTCCTCGGTGTAACCTGCAGTCCCAGCGGCAGCACTGAAACTCTCCTCGGTGTGAGTTGCAGTCCCAGCGGCGGCACTGAAACTCTCCTCGGTGTAACCTGCAGTCCCAGCGGCAGCACCGAAACTCTCCTCGGTATGAGTTGCAGTCCCAGCTGCGGCACTGAAACTCTCATCGGTGTGAGTTGCAGTCCCAGCTGCGGCACTGAAACTCTCCTTGGTGTGAGTTGCAGTCCCAGCGGCGGCACTAAAACTCTCCTCGGTGTGAGTTGCAGTCCCAGCGGCAGCACCGAAACTCTCCTCGGTGTGAGTTGCAGTCCCAGCTGCGGCACTGAAACTCTCATCGGTGTGAGTTGCAGTCCCAGCTGCGGCACTGAAACTCTCCTTGGTGTGAGTTGCAGTCCCAGCGGCGGCACTAAAACTCTCCTCGGTGTGAGTTGCAGTCCCAGCGGCGGCACTGAAACTCTCCTCGGTGTGACCTGCAGTCCCAGCGGCGGCACTGAAACTCTCCTCGGTGTGAGTTGCAGTCCCAGCTGCGGCATTGGAACTCTCCTCGGTGTGAGTTGCAGTCCCAGCTACGGCATTGGAACTCTCCTCGGTGTGAGTTGCAGTCCCAGCTACGGCACTGAAACTCTCCTCGGTGTGAGTTGCAGTCCCAGCGGCGGCACTGAAACTCTCCTCGGTGTGACCTGCAGTCCCAGCTACGGCACTGAAACTCTCCTCGGTGTGAGTTGCAGTCCCAGCTGCGGCATTGCAACTCTCCTCGGTGTGAGTTGCAGTCCCAGCTACGGCATTGAAACTCTCCTCGGTGTGAGTTGCAGTCTCAGCTGCGGCACTGGAACTCTCCTCGGTGTGAGTTGCAGTCCCAGCGGCGGCACTGAAACTCTCCTCGGTGTAACCTGCAGTCCCAGCGGCAGCACTGAAACTCTCCTCGGTGTTAGTTGCAGTCTCAGCTGCGGCACTGGAACTCTCCTCGGTGTAGCCTGCAGTCCCAGCGGCGGCACTGAAACTCTCCTCGGTGTAGCCTGCAGTCCCAGCTGCAGCACTGAAACTCTCCTCGGTGTGAGTTGCAGTCCCAGCGGCGGCACTGAAACTCTCCTCGGTGTAACCTGCAGTCCCAGCTGCGGCACTGAAACTCTCATCGGTGTGAGTTGCAGTCCCAGCTGCGGCACTGAAACTCTCCTTGGTGTGAGTTGCAGTCCCAGCTACGGCACTGAAACTCTCCTCGGTGTGAGTTGCAGTCCCAGCTGCGGCACTGAAACTCTCCTCGGTGTAACCTGCAGTCCCAGCGGCGGCACTGAAACTCTCCTCGGTGTGAGTTGCAGTCCCAGCTGTGGCACCGAAACTCTCCTCGGTGTGAGTTGCAGTCCCAGCTGCGGCACCGAAACTCTCCTCGGTGTAACCTGCAGTCCCAGCGGCGGCACTGAAACTCTCCTCGGTGTGAGTTGCGGTCCCAGCGGCGGCACTGAAACTCTCCTCGGTGTTACACAAGTTTAGCACCCTTTGGGTGGTAAATCCTCGTTAATTTTCAGCTCCGTGTTGGTTCTAAATTGACGCCCCATAAGCGACTTTCCTTAGCGTCTGGGTGCTATCTTCAGCAGCGTAGCAGCTTACCTCCCTTTAGCACCCATGGGACAGCGTTCGTTAATGTTCAGCTCCGTGTGGATGCTTTTTGTTATGGTGCTAACTTTAGCACCACCGATTAGCATGTGACTAGCTGCTGGTTGCTTTTCTTAGCACAGGAATAGCACCCTAGCATCTACAAGCACCGATAGTCCTAGCTGTTCTGTAGCACACATTTGAACACATTGAACACACACATAGAAAGGTAGCACCCCGAACCACCGATATCTATAGCTGCCCTGTAGCAGTTGGGTGCTATTCGTAGTTCCAATCTAGCACCTTTAAGCGCCCCTCGCTGCTGCCACGGGTGCTGTTCTTAGCATCCAAAAACATCGGTGGATCGGCGACCACCAAACCGGCACATCGACGCCGATGGCCAGTTTTTCAGTCTTGCTCCGGCAAGACCTGCACATCCCATTGCACATCTTGCTTCAGTCGGTCAATGCTAGCCGTAAATGATCAGTGCATCCGTAAGAGATAGTTCTCGAAAGACGCATATGAGGAAGACAAAATCATGATGGGCCTATTTTCAATGGAAGCCGACCTTATCACCGTCTGACGAAAATATGG
Source organism: Chirona hameri (assembly GCA_036785665.1). Lineage (NCBI taxonomy): Eukaryota > Metazoa > Arthropoda > Thecostraca > Balanomorpha > Balanidae > Chirona > Chirona hameri. The sequence goes on along the minus strand of JAXIVJ010015228.1, from coordinate 5,569 downwards.
TGTCGTTGGTGAAGCTGGTGTTCTGTGATACTCCGATTGCCAGTCTCCCCCACTGTCCTTTCCCTTTTCCCATGGGATGTCACAAACATGTCACAAACATAGGTACCTATTTATGAAAACATGTATTGTAAAACCGACCGAGTAGATTGACATAGTATATAGTTGCCTCGAATATGCAGACGCACACGCATGTTCTTCATGAAAAAGACGTGGTTCAAATCTAAACAAGCACAAATAATGATTGTATTTTAAAACTAGCTGGGGTACCCGGCGTTGCCCGGAATTCAGTAACTGGCGGTGTCTTGGGAGCCACCCAGGTGGCTTAAAACCCATAAGCTATAGCTTAGTCTAAGTATATAGACTTGAAAAAATACACGCTACCGGCTGTTCTTTAATTGGAGCATTGAAACCAAGGCTACAGTCATGAATCTAATTTTAGAGTGTTCTAAATTTACATTTCTCTCCCATTATGCCATCAATTGATACTGGCCCCTGGCACTATGGTTGGAAATTTGAGCATCAAAATGCCTTGAAATGCATTTAAACCAAGGCCACAGTCGTGAATATAATTTTAGAGCAATGCATTGAAACCAAGGCCACAGTCGTTAATCTAATTTTAGTGCACTCTGTCGGTCAATACTGCAGTAATTAGTGCTCTAAATATATATTTCTTACCCCACTATGCCACCAAGGTCAGTCATGTAATTCCATGAGTGTCACTAACACATGGTGATCCATGGTGATCCGTCGATCGGTGATCCGTCACTAACACATGGTGATCCGTCGGATCATCATGCGTTAGGGACAATGATGACAATTGGGGCTTATGGTTGTACCCAGTACCAACTGCATTGGATATATGACCCGCTCTAACCCAAAGCTCGGATAAGAACATTGGATGTCATGCTATCAGATGGTTATCAATACTGACACACTAAAGTACCATGCGTTGGTATTGTCTGCATTTTGATAGCATGAAGTCTGAGGTAAGGAGTGTCCGAAGATTCAATTTTTACCTACCCCATGTGTCGTCTACACCACCAATAGCATGACAGTCCAGTATGTTCATGTATCTTGTAATTACCAGAGTTTGGGTGTTAGTTTACATTATCACAGTTTAAAATGGCTCCAGAATGAATGTAATCATCGAAATGCATTGCAATGCACTAAAACCAAGGCCACAGTCGTGAATCTAATTTTAGTGCACTCTGTCAGTCAATACTGCAGTAATTAGTGCTCTAAATATATATATATATATATATATATATATATATATATATATATATATATATATATATATATATATATATATATATATATATATATATATATATATATATATATATATATATATATATATATATATATATATATATATATATATATATATATATATATATATATATATATATATATATATATATATATATATATATATATATATTTCTTCCCCCACTATGCCACCAAGGTCCGTCAGGCAATTCCATGACCATGAGTGTCACTAAAACATGATGATAATTGGGGTGTATGGTTGTACCCAGTACCAACTGCATTGGACATATGACCCGCTCTAACCCAAAGCTCGGATAAGAACATTGGATGTCATGCTATCATATGGTTATCAATACTGACACACTAAAGTACCATGCGTTGGTATTGTCTGCATTTTGATAGCATGAAGTCTGAGGTTAGGACGTGTCCGAAGATTCAACTTCTACCTACTCCATGTGTCGTCTGAACCACCAATAGCATGAAAGTCCAGTATGTTGATGTATCTTGTCATGACCAGAGTTTAGGTGTTTGCCTACATTATTGCAGTTTAAAATGTCGCGGAATGAATGTTACCAATGAAATAAAATATACATTCAGTAAGATCAGTAAGAAACATAGGGCAGCATACTCGCATCTTTCAGGCTGTGCATGGAAAGAAATTGACACCTACCATTTTCTCCTATTCTTTTCCACATCCTTCATGGCCCCTTGGTAACAGATACTGGTAAACTAAACTGAAACATTACTCGTATAACGATCTAGGCCCAATAACCTGTATAAAGAAAAAGGCCCTATATAATGATAAGGATAAGGGCATACTGAGAGTCAAAACACCGCCCCAAACTCTAAATGTATATTTCTCCCCTGCTTCTGCAGTTTAAAATAGCTGCAGAATGAATGTCACAAAAGCACAATATATGAAGAAATTCGGGCCCACTAAATACAAATATAATTGCAATCAATATCAATTTCACGCTTTCACAATTTACTTGAAAAATATAGAGGTCCTATCTGAATGGTAGTGGTACACTGACATGCCTGCCATCATGCTGATTCAGAGAATGTATGGTTTTTGGGTCCATCACCAAGGGTTTTCGAGTTTCTAGCGTTGGAACTGTTTGAATTTGCCCTTTATATAGTAGATGTCTTGCCAGCATCACGACATTACACTTTGAAAGGATGGGGGGTGCCAGAGATGTACGCACTTCGTCATTATTTATTATTCTTTGTTATTTCGTGCTTAACAAACTACCGCTAAAACTACAAGAAAACGAACATATATAAAATTACACCACCCTGCTCCCTTATCCCTATTAGTGGCAGGGGGGGGGGGCAGATTCTGCAGACCCCTCAGGGTTTTTGCAGATATCTTCGGAACGGCAGAGATCAGACCATGAGATTTTGGCACTTGTCCTAGAATGGATTTCCGCATATTGAGTCAAAATTTTGAGTTCCTTACCTTAACAAAGGCGGTTACAGGGCTCAGTTTTTGGAGTTTTGTCGGCGACATTTGGCGATAATACGGAGATGCGATCTTCACGGCTTCTTCCTAACTGCCTGAAGTATAATGGAGTTACTTAAGTTTACGGTGATTGAAGCAAGTGCAAATTAGTTGATATTAGTGAACTATAATAAATATTGCACGGCAGACGCGTTTTCAGGGACTTGAAAAGGGGAGGTTTACAGGAAGTTATTTTGTATATATTTTGTCTCCCTTTTTCGCTAACCTGGCACCGCTTATGGATAACAATATGTTTTGTAACTGTTGTGTCTGATGTCACAATAACGCACCATTTCATTAATCAAAACAAGTCAACAAAAGACGGTTTTATAACGCATTTATTTCACCCCTTATTTAGTGACGTGCAAACGCCTATGATTTTTGAATTTTAAAAAGTCACCGTCATGTATCAATCCCCAATTAAATATATATATATCGATCGATCGAATTAGTTGCGTTCAAATCGGTTGATAAACATGGCAGCTGTGGTGGATCAAAGATACCTCTAATTTGGTTAGTTTTTGACCCATTTTGCCCCCCCCCCTTATCAAAGATTTAATTAAAAAAATGGAAATGTAGATCGTGTTGAGGTGAATCGAACGCCGTTCGATTTTGGAAATTCGGACGGGTGGATCTCGAGATCTCCGGGGGTCAAATCCACCCCCCCCCCCTCCCCCACACACACACACCTGCCACTAATAGGGGTAGCCAGGAGCCTGCCACTAATAGGGTTAACACGCGCCCTGGAGGGAGGGGGGCGAAATCCACCCACCCCTCCAATTTTTCGAGGATAGCGCAAAAAGGGCAGCGCGCAGCGCCGCCGTTTGCTTATACCTGTTCAGAAATGAACTACCTACATTATGTAAAATTATTGACCTCGGGTTATCTCAGGTCAGGTCACCAGACCAAGTCACGTGATGACCCCACCTCCAAAACGTTTGCAGTAGTACCGCAGCCACTGTTTTAGGCCGATCGGTTGCAAACTTGCAGGACTCCATAAAATCATAGATACCTAAAATTTGTTTATCTCGGATTTGTAATATCTGTGACCTAATGTCGGGTCAATTGTGTGACTGCCAACACTGTTTTGTCAATAATTATCGACATAATAAAGATAGAGAAGTGAAAATGGTAACAATGTGTTTGTCTCGTCGAGACACGTCTTCCAATATGCAACATGACCTACTTGGGTTACCGCTTGATCTTAACCTGAGGTCAAATTTCTCAGTTGACCTAACCTAGTCAACATAAATATGATTCGAAGTGGTGCCTTGACGAGACAAACACGATGGCGGCAAACGTATTGCTTTATCAGTATTAGGTAAAAAGTTATTTGCGAAAAACAGTTTTGACAAAAAATAACCTTTTTGACATTTGATGACCTCTGGAGCCTAAACTATTAACCTGAGCTATCATAGTTCCCGATGTGTTTGGGGGTGTTCGAAGCGATGTCCTAAAACTGGCAAATCTGACCTTTGATGACCTCTGGTGACCTCAATTTTGACCTGACCTAAAAAAAAGACAGAAATACTTTCGATAAATCTTGTCCTCGACCTAAGGTCACCGTTTTTCGCTTGTCACTATGTGGCGTGGTTTTTTTAGATCATAGGGGGGGGGCGAAATATGCCCCCTCCCCCCCCTCCAGAGCGTGTAATTATTCAGAGGCCCTCCAGGGCATGTGTTAACACGCGCACTGCTGGGGGTTCGCGCCAACCAAGAACTACCGGGGGAGTTGATTTCCGCCGCCGCCCCCCAGAACACCACGCAACGTAGCGACAAGCGGAAAAGGCGTTATATAGCTCGAAAGTATATCGGTCTTGTTTTTAGGTAAGATCAATATTGGAGGTCACCAAAGGTCGCCAAAGGTCAAATTTCGGCTACATATGAGTGTCCTTGATAAACCAGTATATACCTTGATAACTAAAAGAGCTAGCGACGCGCCGAAAAAAGCCTTCGAAAGACAATTGAATTGCTATTTGTAAGATGCGATCAGAATTGACTTAAGGTCAATAGTAAGGTCAGCAGAAGCTATTGAATTTTAAACATTCTAAAAATCGCCGATTTTTTTTAAAGGAATTACTTTTGACAGTTTAAGCAAGCTAGAGTGAAACGGATTGCACCATTAGGTTTGTCTCGTCGCGACGCATCGAATCATATTTGGGTGACCTAGTTAGGTCATACCCAAAAATGTACCTGACCTGAGTTCAGGTCAAGGTCAACTCTTGATCAATTTGATTCGGCTGGACAAGCTAACCACAATTGGTGAAAACACCATTGATTTACCTTGATTTGGTAAAAGCTATTGAAGAAAAATAATACGTGACCTGGGGGGGTTACCTGAGTTGACCTCGTGGAGGTCAAAGAACAGAAATGTGACTCAGGGACCAGTGTTTCGTCACGGGCCCCACCAACCCCCAGTCCAGCCCGGCCCAGGCCCATGAACACCACGCCCAGGCCCGGACCAGGCCCGGTCAAATGTATAATATTGAGTGCCCAGGCCCCAGTCCGGCCCAGTTCAGATTAAGCATATAAATATTTTCACAAAATTTGCAATCACTATCCTAGCATATTTACTTGTATACTATACATGTGAAACAATGAACCAACTATTGCTATGAGATGATTGAAACTCTGATTGAGGTGATCATAATGAATAAATCGAATAAGATAACCAGTAACCTCATACTAATTAAAAGATATAAAATGCCAAAAGTTATATTGATATAACTTTTGGCATTTTATATCTTTTAATTAGTATGAGGTTACTGGTTATCTTATTCGATTTATCCAACTATG
>JAXIVJ010015227.1:0-32231 GCA_036785665.1 Chirona hameri | reverse complement strand
ACGTGAGACGAAAAATACCAATGTACAAATGCAACGAAAATACGGTTATAATAAGCTTTCAAAAAGTAGAATACCAGCTATGTGTGTATTTGTATAGTAAACATCAGCCAACTATCCTGTTTTTGAACTCGGCCAACAATGAAGAAGAAATTGTGTGCTGCTTTTTGAACGCCCGCCAGACGTTTTTGGGACGTGCTATTATGTTGATCTGGCGTCCAAAGCAACGCCACAGACTGCTGGTACTGATATGCCCAGGCGCGGATCCAGGGGGGGGGGGGCGGCGCTAGGGCGCAGAATAAATCAATTTCAGCGAAATTGATGTAGTACTTTGGGAGATAATGACGTTTCAATGACGTCATATCATGTCATGTATGGTGGAAAAACGATATTTGCAAAATCGTAGAAAATCGAGTTGTGATGCAAATTGCAAATACAAAACGTCAAAAGAACGGAAATGATTTTTTTCTTTCAAATTGGCTATCTCGGATTGTCGAATTTCCGGGTTTTTGACAACAAAAATGAGAAGAAAAAAATCGGAAGAATTTCCACAAAATCATTTTTTTTCTAGGATATTCAAAAAACCGGAAGATATATTAGAGAACCAAGTATGGACGATACCCAAACCACATTTCAAAGCAATATCTTTATTTTTGACTTACTTATCGCTCCCTAAGTATAAGTAACTCATGAAGTCATTTTTTACGTTTTTGGTTTGTATTGACTAGATACAGACAAATAAATGCCACCGCTGTATTTATGAGACAAAGTTGGCCTAGAAACATGCCCTTTTATTTAGATTAATCATTTTTTTCTTCTCTTATTGTGACCTGACCTTGACCTGAGGGCCATTATATGGGGGTCAGGTTGTGAAAATAGCTGCTACTATCGAATTATACGTGTAAAATAACCCATACAACATGTGTCGCATGGCTTTCGTAAACCTGTGACCTTTTGCGACCTGACCTTGACATTGACCTTCGCTCACAATTTCACTCTTGCTTATGCGGGAGATGCATTATACTCTTGAGAGCACTTTGTGCGATACTAGTCGCAATCTAAGGCTTTGGATGGCAAGTATGGCCCAAAAACCCAAATACCTCAATTGTGACATTCGACCTGACCGTGACCTGACATGTGACCTTATTTTTACAATTTCGCGTATGCTTTAGATGCGTCTCATTGAGAGCTTTCGATTTCCGCCTTGCGCGTCTCGCTGCGGTTATTGGTTCGGAAGATAACTTGGGGGCATAATCAGCCCCCCTCCCCCCCAGCGGGGCGCGTTCGGCTCAAGACCCAGCGGGGTATGGGTTAAGGGGATTTTATTGCACTTGGTGGGGCGACTAAGGCCGGTCACTAGTGCGACCCCAGGGGCTCCGCCATGGGGGGAGGGGACATGTCCCCTTTTCGTGAGCTAGGTATAATCCCCCAAATTTTCCCTGACAAACAACTGGAAATTAGTGTTCAGTTGTACTCATTATTTGTTACCTTTCCCCTGTTCAACAGCGTATTTTCTTTGATAGACCAAGAAGTGCCACCATACACATACCTTGCCACATCCACGTACCTTTCATACTTAAGGAGCCATAAGTCAGTCAAAAATATAGATCAGTTGCTTTGAAATTCGGGTTGGGCATCGTCCATACCTACTTGGTTTTCCAAGATATCTTTCGGTTTTTGGGTGTATTTGAAAATTTTGATTTTGTGATGAAAAACTGTTTTTTTTTCTTCTTCCACAAAATCCAAATTTTCAAAAAATATTCAAAAACCGGAATAAATATTGGAGAACCATGAATGGACGATGCCCAAACCGAATTTCAAAGCAATATCTATATTGTTGATGCCTTATGGCTCCCTAAGTATGAAAGGTACGTGGCACTTCTCGGTCTACCAAAGGAAATACGATGTTCAATTCGCTGACGCTCCACCCCCCCCCCCCCCCTCTGCTCAACAGCAATTCGCTGACGATGCATCGCCCGTCCTGCTCAACAACTGTTCGGTTTCGATCACGCTCCACTCCACTCCCCCTCCACCTCCACCTCCCCCTATATCACAGGGTACCATATTTTCTGTGAACCGCCGCAGAACTGGCTCCACCGTGGTACATTATTTATAGCACATGCAGCCGGCGACCAGGAACCCTAGTTAGCGCCGCCGAACCCCATACTTAGCACCTGACGTTCCAGCCTGCTGGAGACAGTAAAAGACAAAATGTCCCCCAACAGTGGCTAGACGACTTCTCACATATGCGAGGCGCTCGCATATCCAGCAATCAGCGATTAATTGTGCTGAGAAGCGGGTCTGTCCGACACAAAAAAGACAGCTCTATTTCACTGTCAGGCGACACGTTCACAATACCTGCTCGCTCGCTGGGCCGAAGGAACGGCTAGGCAAGCAAAGCAAGGATTTACAATCTCGCAGATGCGCAGAACAATAGTCGTTTGGACAGATGGGAAAGAGCAAGAGGAAGAGGTTCTTATACATACCGGAAGCTCTGTACCAGACTGGTTATTGATTCGACTCTGATTTAATCGATTGGAATCGTTCAATCAAAATCCCTTGAATCAAAGAAGAATCGATTCACCACCGGATTTGTTTATTCATGAATCATGATTGAATCAAAACCCGCATAGGAACAAGGCTGATTGAATCAAAAAGACTGTGCAATGCTATTTGTACACTGCGGCAGACAGTAACAGAGAGGGAAAAATTACCCTCCACAACTGGTGGCCCAGACTCTCTCACGGAAGTTCCACTCCCCTACACTGGACGAAGCCATCACCTCCGAAGGCAATCAGATAATGTCTCCGAAGAGAATATTACCGAGCAGAAATTCAGTTCTCCTGATCGACACCCAATGTCAGCCAGTTCCATGCGTCCCGCTGCCGGTATTTCGTTCCGAACCCGGTGCGCTGGTGCGACGGCGGGGTCGCTCCGTCACCACACGGTGACCTGGTGTCACGGATTCGTGGCCCGCCATGGTCGCCAGGCGACCTGTCGACAGCGGGAGGCGACGCCACCCAGCCGCCGCTATCTGTCGGCGGCGCAGTGCCTACCGGGCGAGACGATACTGCTGCAGGTGCCGCCGCAGGTACGGCCGGCACCGCCCCCTGGCCCGAGCATTTAATAGTCTGTCTGATAGTGGTTAATGTCATCGTGGCATTGATGTTATAATATCCTAATCGTGGTACATATCTTGGCACTTTGTATTGTTAATATCAACAACAACAAAAATATGAATATTGTCGATTCCAACATCAAAAGTTATCAAGGTTGAGCCTTCGCTCGTCAGAGTAAAAAAACACAACAAAAGAAAAACAGGAGGATTTTTCCCATGAAAATATATCAAAAGTTGTCGAGGCCTGCATAACTTGTGCTCACCAGGATATTTTGCAAAGGAAACATACAAGTTTCGAGACCCGCGCGTATCAGTCATTCGCGGAAAGTGATAATAAAACGATCACTCATTTAAATACGGTTTGCTTTGGAAACGTGAGTTACGCATACACATTCGGCAAACGGGCAGCATCGCTCTGCGCATCGCTGTCACCCTCGATTTCAGAGAGACAAAAATCAGTCCAATATACAGTCCAGTGTCCAGCCAGAGTGGCGAAACCCGGCTCTAATGGCCGCTCTATTCAGTGAAGGCCGGCAACTCTGAAGCTCTAAAGCAAGCCATCAGCCAGCCCGACGTATCGCCCCGGGCAAAAACAGCCCCGAGTCTGAGTCTGCACGGCATCCGTGGCTGGGACTGGCAGAGGAACCCCTTGACAATCCACAGCACTACCGGCACAAAAGCTTGTCGAGAGGAGAGGACCCAGCACAGCCGCTGGTCAGCCACTGTCAGCAGCACAGCAGCTGGCCAGCCGCTGTCAGTCCCGTCAGCACATGATATGTGTGCTGCGGAGCCGGAAAAAAATATTTAGAGTGCATTGACAAGTTCTGGAACGAGTACAGCCAGTGTGTTGAGAGATTGGTGACCGCAGGGGAGGAGGGAGTAGAAGCGAGGAAAGTCGCCATGTCAGTCAAACGGGTTAAGGTATCAGCAGACAGCATTTTCAGGCACTCCGGCCGGAGTTCGACTGGTGTTGGCAGTAGCGCGTGTGAAGCCAGAGTGACTGTAGAGTAAGATATATATTTGTTCTTCTTCTGCAATGTCGTGTTCTATGCCGTAACCTGATGAGGTACATGTTGTCAGAAAGTTGAGTCATCAGCGATCGATACAATGCTGTGTACGATATGTTGCTATTTGCTGCCATCGGCTTCTCCGGCTGTGTGTTGTATTCGGCTTATCCGGCTGTGTGTTGTATTCGGCTTCTCCGGCTGTGTGTTGTATTCGGCTTCTCCGGCTGTGTGTTGTATTCGGCTTCTCCGGCTGTGTGTTGTATTCGGCTTCTCCGGCTGTGTGTTGTATTCGGCTTCTCCGGCTGTGTGCTGTATTACTGGAAATACTTTGTTGTGTGATGATGCAGTGACACTGACATTTATTGTAGATGTAGTTTGTTTGTGCCTAAGTTGCATTACACACTCTTCTAAAACTGACTCCTGTATCCTTTAGTTAAATGCAGCGTAGGAAAACATTGACTTGTGTTAAATAATTGGTGCTATTTTAACATCGTTCGTACGTTGACAATTCGTATTCGTATGTGTAAAATATATAATAAAACAAAGTCTCAGCAGTCTCAGCAGCTGGCCAGCACTGCAGCCACATCAGCCGCTCCGGACGCCAAGGTCGGCCGAGCAGCGTCTCTCTTAGTCGGGCAGGCCGGCCGAGCAGCGTCTCTCTTAGTCGGGCAGGCCGGCCGAGCAGCGTCTCTCTCAGTCGGGCAGGCCGGCCGAGCAGCGTCTCTCAGTCCGGCAGGCCGGCCGAGCAGCGTCTCTCAGTCGGACAGGCCGGCCGAGCAGCGTCTCTCTCAGTCGGACAGACCGGCCGAGCAGCGTCTCTCTCAGTCGGACAGACCGGCCGAGCAGCGTCTCTCTCAGTCGGGCAGGCCGGCCGAGCAGCGTCTCTCTCAGTCGGGCAGGCCGGCCGAGTAGCGTCTCTCTCAGTCGGACAGGCCGGTCGAGCAGCGTCTCTCTTAGTCGGGCAGGCCGGCCGAGCAGCGTCTCTCTCAGTCGGGCAGGCCGGCCGAGCAGCGTCTCTCAGTCGGGCAGGCCGGCCGATCTCTCAGTCGGGCAGGCCGGCCGAGCAGCGTCTCTCTCAGTCGGACAGGCCGGCCGAGCAGCGTCTCTCTCAGTTGGACAGGCCGGCGGAGCAGCGTCTCTCTCAGTTGGACAGGCCGGCCGAGCAGCGTCTCTCAGTCGGGCAGGCCGGCCGAGCAGCGTCTCTCTCAGTCGGACAGGCCGGCCGAGCAGCGTCTCTCTCAGTCGGGCAGGCCGGCCGAGCAGCGTCTCTCTCAATCGGGCAGGCCGGCCGAGCAGCGTCTCTCTCAGTCGGACAGGCCGGCCGAGCAGCGTCTCTCTCAATCGGGCAGGCCGGCCGAGCAGCGTCTCTCTCAGTCGGACAGGCCGGCCGAGCAGCGTCTCTCTCAGTCGGGCAGGCCGGCCGAGCAGCGTCCCTCTCAGCCCAGGCCCCGGGCAGGCCGCCCAAGCAGCGTCCCTCTCAGTCGGGCAGGCCGGCCGAGCAGCGTCTCTCTCAGTCGGGCAGGCCGGCCGAGCAGCGTCTCTCTCAGTCGGGCAGGCCGGCCGAGCAGCGTCTCTCTCAGTCAAGGCCCCGGGCAGGCCGGCCGAGCAGCGTCTCTCTCAGTCGGACAGGCCGGCCGAGCAGCGTCCCTCTTAGTCGGACAGGCCGGCCGAGCAGCGTCTCTCTCAGTCGGACAGGTCGGCCGAGCAGCGTCTCTCTCAGTCGGACAGGCCGGCCGAGCAGCGTCTCTCTCAGTCGGACAGGCCGGCCGAGCAGCGTCTCTCTCAGTCGGGCAGGCCGGCCGAGCAGCGTCTCTCTCAGTCGGACAGGCCGGCCGAGCAGCGTCCCTCTCTGTCGGGCAGGCCGGCCGAGCAGCGTCTCTCTCAGTCGGGCAGGCCAGCCGAGCAGCGTCTCTCTGTCGGGCAGGCCGGCCGAGCAGCGTCCCTCTCAGCCAAGGCCCCGGGCAGGCAGGCGTCGAGTGCCGGCCAAAGGTCACGGCGAATGATTCCGGCGCCCCGGCCCGATTGTGGCGCACCGTGTTTGGTGTGGCTCCCTCAGTGGTCCCTCAGTAACAGCCAGCCAGCACGGCGATACAAGCGAGTAGTTCGAGGATTGGAGACGGACATGACACGTGACCAATCGGTCGCATTGCTCACATTGCTCAATGCCAATCGTTGCCATGCTGAAAGATCGCCGCACATCGAGTCGACACTATGGATGAACTGAACGTCTACGGTACAGGCATGTCTTAACTGGCACACAGAACATTCGCTCCTAAATTCTGCAGGTTGCCAAGAATTGGACAATCAAATAATCGGGCCAGGGCATGCGCAACAATATATCTTATCCAGGGACCTGATCTCGGAAATTCATGCGGGAAATTCATGCATTCATTCATCCGAACTTAATCTACCAAAAAGCCCGAGGCTGGACAGAGTCGGGTGACAGACATTAGATATCCTGTCTGGGAAAGTGTCGACCCGCCGCAGCCAGCAGACTGGGACAGCTCTGCACGCTGCCGGCGCGAGAAGACAGAGGCTGCGGCAGCTCTGGCGGCCCGGCGCGGCGGTGGCGGTCACACATCGATCGAGTCTGACACCGCCGGGTCCTGTCCCTGCGCCACCCGGCCCTCTGACACAGACGGCCCTGACAGCCAGCCCCTGACACAGACAGGCTCTCTGACACACAACAGGCATATGAGGCCCGCAAGTACAATGGCCTCCGTCGTGACTAGCTGATGTGTGTTGGTTTTCGCAGCATGGACGTTCTCGGCAACTTTTGATATTGCTATCACCGGATAGCAGAGCAAGCGGCAATGGAACACCAAACTCCGACACGGGGACACAATGCCGCGACCATCGAAATTCTGCCGGCCACTGCATCCGTACAAAAAAAACGAACCAAACACGGTCCCAATGGGGTGGCATTGCCAAACTTGTCACGTGCCAGATCTACTTTCTCGGAGACGCTGGCGATCGGGGATCGGGGGAGACGCTGGCGATCGGGGATCGGGAATTGCCTTTGAGCTCGAAGGCGGGGTGGAAAATTCAAGCTGCAGCTGATGATTTGGGTTCGCATTCAAGCTGCAGCTGATGATTTGGGTTCGCAGGGCTAGTATAAATTTGCATGTTTCTAGTGTTTGAAAAACATAGTTCATAAGCTTAGGAATCCCCATCCGATGCCAATACCATGAGGAAATCATGGGGGAAAATAATTTACGTAAGCAAATGCGACTGTTCAAGTGAATTCCAGTCGGTTCGAATTCCAAAAGCCAAGGAATCATCAGGTCCTATGTAAACAAAACAAAATGAGTTGACAACCAGATTAATCGAAACGATAGACATCAAGGGAACGTAAAGTAATTAATATAATGTTAAGAGCATGGTGATATAATTATGCGACTGAATGTATAGTTGCTAAAAATAAGAAATGTTTGCATATCAACATAATCATCAACAACATAATATCTAAACAGTGTATCGTTCTGTAGCCTTTGTAGTGCATTTCCAGACAGATTTCACCACGAAGGGAAGTCTGACCATGTCAGCAGAAACAAGCCGGTTATCATCCAAACACATGCCATGCCCCCTGGATTCTCCACTGCAGGACATTATTGTGCCGGCCCCAGCCGGGCGCGAGACGGCGACGTGGGTCCGCCGAGGGAACGCCGCCGGTCGCCGCTGTCCCCCAGACGGCGGCGGCGGCGGCGGCGGCAGTACAGCGCGATCTACAGACAGCCACTATTGGCACGACGTGACCGGAGTGGAGACCAGCGGCGGGCATCACGAGCGGCGCCCGGCAGCCTGCCGCGGCCCGAGGAGGAGCGATCGGGGAGAGGAGAGGACGAGGAGCGATCGAGGAGAGGAGAGGACGAGGAGTAATCGGCGACAGGTGAGGACGAGCAGCGAGTGAGGTGGCAGTGGCGAGGTGAGGACGAAAAGCGACCTCACCTCTCCTCGAAGTGAAGACGTGCGTGGTTTAGCGCATATGGCTAATTCAGAACTGTATGACAAAAACAGCATGACGCCGAAGTCATGACGTAAAAATTTGTCGTATTTCAGAAACACCGTATCTATCACTATCCTTCCGAACAGGGACAAGGGATTGCACTTCTCACATCTTCATTTAGTATTGCGAGAGCTGAAGAGCAACAGGTCCGAACCGGGACCTGATAATTCGCTCAGAGTAAGCACCCTGGTCGGAGTTGTATTTCTAAGTCGGTCTCGTGCCACGGCGGTAGTTCTGGGAAACTCTGTTCCCACTCGCCCGCTCGTGACGGACGACAACAGCACGTGGACGTGACGTAAAACAGTGAGAGGCAATCAGCGGATTCCACGCCCGCACTCCGCACTCTGCGCTCCACTCCGCGCCCTCGGCTCCGCGCTCAACTCCGCTCCGCGCCCTCGGCTCCGCGCTCCACTCCGCTCCGCGCCCTCGGCTCTGCGCTCCGCTCAGCTCCGCGCCCTCGGCTGAGCTCCACTCCGCGCCCTCGGCTCCGCGCTCCACTCCACTCCGCGCCCTCGGCTCCGCGCTCCACTCCGCTCCGCGCCCTCGGCTCCGCGCTCCACTCCGCTCCGCGCCCTCGGCTCCGCGCTCCACTCCGCTCCGCGCCCTCGGCTCCTCGCTCCACTCCGCTCCGCGCCCTCGGCTCCGCGCTCCACTCCGCTCCGCGCCATCGGCTCCGCACTCCACACCGCTCCGCGCCCTCGGCTCCGCGCTCCACTCCGCTCCGCGCCATCGGCTCCGCGCTCCCCTCCGCTCCGCGCCCTCGGCTCCGCGCTCCACTCCGCTCCGCGCCCTCGGCTCCGCGCTCCACTCCGCTCCGCGCCCTCGGCTCTGCGCTCCGCTCCGCTCCCTCGGCTCTGCGCTCCACTCCGCTCCGCGCCCTCGGCTCTGCGCTCCACTCCGCTCCGCGCCCTCGGCTCTGCGCTCCACTCCGCTCCGCGCCCTCGGCTCTGCGCTCCACTCCGCTCCGCGCCCTCGGCTCTGCGCTCCACTCCGCTCCGCGCCATCGGCTCCGCGCTCCACTCCGCTCCGCGCCATCGGCTCCGCGCTCCACTCCGCTCCGCGCCCTCGGCTCTGCGCTCCGCTCCGCTCCCTCGGCTCTGCGCTCCACTCCGCTCCGCGCCCTCGGCTCTGCACTCCACTCCGCTCCGCGCCCTCGGCTCTGCGCTCCACTCCGCTCCGCGCCCTCGGCTCTGCGCTCCACTCCGCTCCGCGCCCTCGGCTCTGCGCTCCACTCCGCTCCGCGCCATCGGCTCCGCGCTCCACTCCGCTCCGCGCCATCGGCTCCGCGCTCCACTCCGCTCCGCGCCATCGGCTCCGCGCTCCACTCCGCTCCGCGCCATCGGCTCCGCGCTCCACTCCGCTCCGCGCCCTCGGCTCTGCGCTCCGCTCCGCGCCCTCGGCTCTGCGCTCCGCTCCGCGCCCTCGGCTCCGCGCCCTCGGCTCCGCGCCCTCGGCTCTGCGCTCCGCTCAGCTCCTTGCCCTCGGCTCTGCGCTCCGCTCCGCTCCGCGCCCTCGGCTCTGCGCTCCGCTCCGCGCCCTCGGCTCCGCGCCCTCGGCTCCGCGCCCTCGGCTCTGCGCGCCGCTCCCCGCTCGGCACCACCCCTCGGCACGTGTGCCGCCCTCCGCTAGTTCATAGCACGAGCTCTCATATGCACAGAGCCGGCTTTCACGGCAATGCGTCACGGCCGGCACGTAAAACACACCGTCAGACCAATATACAGCCGCTGCCCGGCCGTACGGGGCCGTCCTGGGCCGGCTGGCTCGCGGATGGACGTTAAATAGTGGACGCTATGGCAGATATTGAGATTAACGAGACTCCGGACACTGCAGATTGCAATTCCAGTTCCCTCAAAAGCGACCGTTGACCTGGAAGTTCTGGAAACGCTGGCCAGCTTTCATTCGGCGCTGAATACTGGGTAAGCTACAATCCCTCCAGGGCCTCCTGCACGGCTATGCCTGCACCACTCTTCATCTCCCATTACCTACCCAGCCCAGCGATGGCTAACCACTTCTGGCCGGGTCAGCCCATAATACCGACCTCATCACAGATCATTATGAAAACCACCATAAAGAAGTTATTCGCCTATTCAGAAACGATAACGCGGGATTATTTTAATCACATTGAATAGCAACAGCCCATCAATTGTTCGACGTCTAATGCCATGGGGTGGCAAATCTAGCGGCCGATGCAGCAGCAGCAGGATCCTGGACAGTGTTGCTACTCAGCAAAGTCGCTAAGCAAGGTCGCTAAGGAGTGCCACTGGCAGGATTCCCATCCAGCCTGGCCGTCCCCTGGCACGCCCGCCACCCGTGCGCTCACCTTGTTCTGGTCGACAATGTAGAGGTAGAAGCCGTGCGGGTCCACCTTGAGCGTTACCGGGACACCCGTGGGCGAATCCTGCAACACGGATAATACAGGCGAGTCAGCGACGGGCACCGATCAACCTACCCGGCACCGCCGCCGGCCTCGAGCCGTTCGGGACCCGAGGTATCCCCAGCGATCAATTAGACACCCTGAATAATCAGCATCACCGCCGCTGCCGCCACAGCCAACGCCGCTGCCGCCACAGCCAGCGACGCTGCCGCCGCTGCCGCCGCTGCTGCCGCCGCTGCTGCCGCCGCTGCTGCCGCCGCTGCTGCCACAGCCAGCGCCGCTGCCGCCGCTGCCGCCACAGCCAGCGACGCTGCCGCCGCTGCCGCCACAGCCAGCGACGCTGCCGCCGCTGCCGCCGCTGCCGCCGCTGCCGCCGCTGCCGCCGCTGCTGCCGCCGCTGCTGCCACAGCCAGCGCCGCTGCCGCCGCTGCCGCCACAGCCAGCGACGCTGCCGCCGCTGCCGCCACAGCCAGCGACGCTGCCGCCGCTGCCGCCACAGCCAGCGACGCTGCCGCCGCTGCCGCCGCTGCCGCCGCTGCCGCCGCTGCCGCCGCTGCTGCCGCCGCTGCTGCCACAGCCAGCGCCGCTGCCGCCGCTGCCGCCACAGCCAGCGACGCTGCCGCCGCTGCCGGTGACGCAGCGGCCGCTCACCGCCGCCACGCGAGGCGGGCAGCGGCGGGCAGCGGCGGGCAGCGGCGGCCAGCCCGGCCGTACATCCATCGGGCGTCACTGCCGCTGGACAGGCGGTACCGCCGACCCGCCCTCGGTCACAGTGGCTACTGGCGTAGAGCGGTCGACCAGACCGGTAGCAGACAGCTCCTCAGACGTGGTGGTGGTGGGGTGGAGGAAGGGAGGGGGGGGGGGGGGGTGCAATGGCGTCATCGCCGAGCTGTGAAAAGTTGGAAAACAGTCCGAGGTGCGATAGCTGCCCTGATGCGCCAACGGCAGGTCATCCGACTAATTCCCTGGTGATGAAAAATTGGTCCAGCTTGCTACAGGATTACATATAATTACAATTCACGCTATGAAAATACAGCACAAAGAAGGTATTTAGAGAGTATGAATGCTTTTAGAAGGCTGCGGCTTTAGAACGCGGTGCTTCCCAAGCTTCCGAGTACCGCGGGTCTGAATATTCGCCTAGTGAAAATATTTCATGAGCCGTGAGTCCCAGCGCTTTTAATAAGCAAATTTCTTGCATGAGCTGCTTTCCATAGCATGAATACAAATGTGTCCGCAATCACACAGCAAGTTCTGGTCGGTATTTCCTTTCTGTCCCGCCCGACCCTCCCCAGTGACTACCCACGATCCGCCATGTCAGAGTGTCTGAACAGAACGGCGCCCTCACAACTCCACCATTGGCAGCTCTAACTCCACCTTTGGCAGCCCCGACAATAAGCTGATGCAGCCAACTTCGAAGCGACAATTTCACTTTATAATGATGTATAACTAGGCCAAACGTCCAACCTTCAGTCCATGTAGTTAAACAGATGGACGGGTGCACGCACACAGCCAACTAGAGCTGACACTTTTTAGACTCGCAGACCCACAACCAACAGGCCTGTCGGCGTATACGGACTCTGAGACACTTCCTGGTAACATTGCGCTACAGAGCAACCCACACAGACCGACCGACGGATGACATAACTGGCCGGATGTCGTCAGTGTATTTGCTCCGCTCAGTTGTATATTTGGCATCCACGGCCGGTCACTGCTGGACCTCGGTCACTGCTGGACCTCGGTCAGCGCTACACACACATGCACGGTCACTGATGGACCTCGGTCACTGCTGGACCTCGGTCAGAGCTACGCCCCCATGCACGGTCACTGCTGGACCTCGGTCACTGCTGGACCTTCGTCAGCGCTGCGCCCCCATGCACGGTCACTGCTGGACCTCGGTCACTGCTGGACCTCGGTCAGCGCTACGCCCCCATGCACGGTCACTGATGGACCTCGGTCACTGCTGGACCTTGGTCAGCGCTGCGCCCCCATGCACGGTCACTGCTGGACCTCGGTCACTGCTGGACCTCGGTCAGCGCTACGCCCCCATGCACGGTCACTGATGGACCTCGGTCACTGCTGGACCTTGGTCAGCGCTGCGCCCCCATGCACGGTCACTGCTGGACCTCGGTCACTGCTGGACCTCGGTCAGCGCTGCGCCCCCATGCACGGTCACTGCTGGACCTCGGTCACTGCTGGACCTCGGTCAGCGCTGCGCCCCCATGTACGGTCACTGCTGGACCTCGGTCACTGCTGGACCTCGGTCAGCGCTGCGCCCCCATGCACGGTCACTGCTGGACCTCGGTCACTGCTGGACCTCGGTCAGCGCTGCGCCCCCATGCACGGTCACTGCTGGACCTCGGTCACTCCTGGACCTCGGTCAGCGCTGCGCCCCCATGCACGGTCACTGCTGGACCTCGGTCACTGCTGGACCTCGGTCAGCGCTGCGCCCCCATGCACGGTCACTGCTGGACCTCGGTCACTGCTGGACCTCGGTCAGCGCCTCGCCCCCATGCACGGTCACTGCTGGACCTTGGTCAGCGCTGCGCCCCCATGCCCGGTCACTGATGGACCTTGGTCAGCGCTGCGCCCCCATGCACGGCCACTGATGGACCTCGGTCACTGCTGGACCTCGGTCAGCGCTGCGCCCCCATGCACGGTCACTGCTGGACCTCGGTCACTGCTGGACCTCGGTCAGCGCCTCGCCCCCATGCACGGTCACTGCTGGACCTTGGTCAGCGCTGCGCCCCCATGCACGGTCACTGCTGGACCTCGGTCAGCGCTACGCCCCCATGCACGGTCACTGATGGACCTCGGTCACTGCTGGACCTCGGTCAGCGCTGCGCCCCCATGCACGGTCACTGCTGGACCTCGGTCACTGCTGGATCTCGGTCAGCGCTGCGCCCCCATGCACGGTCACTGATGGACCTCGGTCACTGCTGGACCTCGGTCAGCGCTGCGCCCCCATGCACGGTCACTGATGGACCTCGGTCACTGCTGGACCTCGGTCAGCGCTGCGCCCCCATGCACCATGCGCTCGATCGCATTCGAGGTGGCGCAGTCCAGCACACATACCCTGAATCACTTCTGTCCCACACAAACACACTGGTCGACTATGTAATGTTAAATTACCTCACCAGGCTGTGGCGTTCAGGAGAGGACATCTCGTCCATAGTTGTACCAGGCTGGCCACCTGACAGCTACCCGAGCCACAAATGGCTGCACATCACTGCAGAATTGACGCCAAAATATAACTAAAGTAATTGTTAACTTCTGTGCTACGTCACCCCATTACACAAAATGACCCTGCCCCTGGTTGATTTGGTCTCGGTCCGGGAAGGTTCCAGATACGGCCCACAGGCCATCTCCGAGTGAGCCGTCACCTCACCACCATCGCTAACGGCAGCGCTAAGCTAAGGCAGCGCTAAGCTAAGGCAGCGCTAAGCTACATGTGTCATGTTCCCATAGCCATTGTCCTAGCGCCTGCCACCTGCCCCGAGATATACAAATCCGAAATATTGCCACACGATTACGGACACATTGGAATTCAAGTCAGTACATCGCCGCCTGAGAACGGTGCACAAAATACTAACAATCACAAACCCTCTGACCTACGGTCCACGGAAGCTTCCATGAGTAGTTACTTATATTTCATAAATTTCACACCAAAAATCCCAAGGCTTCCGTACACTTGTAGTGACTTTTCGTCGCATTTTCCTCTCCTCCGCCGATAAAGCGTAGCTTGGCTGTAGCTCAACATACCACCTCCAGTGCTATGCCGAATGTCTTCCCCAGTGCAGCGCTATAGACTGTCTCCAGCGCAGCACCAAAGACCACCCCAAGCGCAGCGCCACTCTAAATCGGCCCACTCAAGGTAACTTAATAACTAGGTAGCGCGGGTTTGCCGCTTCAACATAGGGACAATGAGTGCATGGTTTGACAACTAAGTAAAAAATATCTCCTAAACCAGAAATATTTCGCTTAAGCATTATATACCATTGGTAATTAATTTAATTATAAAACGTTTCAACAATTGGACATTTTCATAAGCATCCAATAAGAAATTCGTGTTTGCGGTAATTAGATGAGGCGGCAATGCCCTTATACATTACGATTCCTGTTAACCACATGCGACCAAACCGGCGCAGCTGACGCTATTGCAATTAGATGAGGCGGCAATGTACTTATACATTAAGGTTCCTGTTAACTTCCGTCAGTATAATTAACCAAACACGCAGCAGACGCTGTTGTAATTGGATGAGGCGGCAATGCACTTATACATTGAGGTTCCTGTTAACTCTTTGCTATTCGGTATCTCCGGAATCGGAGGACCAAACATCAGCTGGCACGACTTTCTTTTGATGCCTCAAACCCGCACCCCTTGGGCCCACTGACTACCCAACACAGTACCGCGGGCGTGTTGCCATGACTACCCAACACAGTACTGCGGTCGTGTTGCCATCACTACCCAACACAGTACCGCGGGCGTGTTGCCATGCTACTGACGCCGGCAGAGCTCAGAGAGCGTCCTCTCAGCGGACGCACGCCGGGGTAAAACTCCTACTGTCCGGGTCGCAACACTATAATAGCACGCCCCGTCCAGTCTGCGTCGGCACGGAGTGGCCGGGCCGCGACACTATGATGGCACGCCCCGTCCAGCCTGCGCTCGGCACGGAGTGGCCGGGCCGCGACACTATAATAGCACGCCCCGTCCAGCCTGCGCTCGGCACGGAGTGGCCGGGCCGCGACACTATAATAGCACGCCCCGTCCAGCCTGCGCTCGGCACGGAGTGGCCGGGCCGCGACACTATGATGGCACGCCCCGTCCAGCCTGCGGTCGGCACGGAGTGGCCGGGCCGCGACACTATAATAGCACGCCCCGTCCAGCCTGCGCTCGGCACGGAGTGGCCGGGCCGCAACACTATAATAGCACGCCCCGTCCAGCCTGCGCTCGGCACGGAGTGGCCGGGTCGCAACACTATAATAGCACGCCCCGTCCAGTCTGCAGTCGGCACGGAGTGGCCGGGCCGCGACACTATGATGGCACGCCCCGTCCAGCCTGCGGTCGGCACAGAGTGGCCGGGTCGCAACACTATAATAGCACGCCCCGTCCAGTCTGCAGTCGGCACGGAGTGGCCGGGCCGCGACACTATGATGGCACGCCCCGTCCAGCCTGCGCTCGGCACGGAGTGCCCGGGCCGCGACACTATAATAGCACGCCCCGTCCAGCCTGCGCTCGGCACGGAGTGGCCGGGCCGCGACACTATAATAGCACGCCCCGTCCAGCCTGCGCTCGGCACGGAGTGGCCGGGCCGCGACACTATGATGGCACGCCCCGTCCAGCCTGCGCTCGGCACGGAGTGGCCGGGCCGCGACACTATAATAGCACGCCCCGTCCAGTCTGCAGTCGGCACGGAGTGGCCGGGCCGCGACACTATGATGGCACGCCCCGTCCAGCCTGCGCTCGGCACGGAGTGGCCGGGCCGCGACACTATAATAGCACGCCCCGTCCAGCCTGCGCTCGGCACGGAGTGGCCGGGCCGCAACACTATAATAGCACGCCCCGTCCAGCCTGCGCTCGGCACGGAGTGGCCGGGCCGCGACACTATGATGGCACGCCCCGTCCAGCCTGCGCTCGGCACGGAGTGGCCGGGCCGCGACACTATAATAGCACGCCCCGTCCAGCCTGCGCTCGGCACGGAGTGGCCGGGCCGCAACACTATAATAGCACGCCCCGTCCAGCCTGCGCTCGGCACGGAGTGGCCGGGTCGCAACACTATAATAGCACGCCCCGTCCAGTCTGCAGTCGGCACGGAGTGGCCGGGCCGCGACACTATGATGGCACGCCCCGTCCAGCCTGCGGTCGGCACAGAGTGGCCGGGTCGCAACACTATAATAGCACGCCCCGTCCAGTCTGCAGTCGGCACGGAGTGGCCGGGCCGCGACACTATGATGGCACGCCCCGTCCAGCCTGCGCTCGGCACGGAGTGGCCGGGCCGCGACACTATAATAGCACGCCCCGTCCAGCCTGCGCTCAGCACGGAGTGGCCGGGCCGCGACACTATAATAGCACGCCCCGTCCAGCCTGCGCTCGGCACGGAGTGGCCGGGCCGCGACACTATGATGGCACGCCCCGTCCAGCCTGCGCTCGGCACGGAGTGGCCGGGCCGCGACACTATAATAGCACGCCCCGTCCAGCCTGCGCTCGGCACGGAGTGGCCGGGCCGCGACACTATGATGGCACGCCCCGTCCAGCCTGCGCTCGGCACGGAGTGGCCGGGCCGCGACACTATAATAGCACGCCCCGTCCAGCCTGCGCTCGGCACAGAGTGGCCGGGCCGCGACACTATGATAGCACGCCCCGTCCAGCCTGCGGTCGGCACGGAGTGGCCGGGCCGCGACACTATAATAGCACGCCCCGTCCAGCCTGCGCTCGGCACGGAGTGGCCGGGCCGCGACACTATGATGGCACGCCCCGGCCAGCCTGCGCTCGGCACGGAGTGGCCGGGCCGCGACACTATAATAGCACGCCCCGTCCAGCCTGCGCTCGGCACGGAGTGGCCGGGCCGCGACACTATAATAGCACGCCCCGTCCAGCCTGCGGTCGGCACGGAGTGGCCGGGCCGCGACACTATGATGGCACGCCCCGTCCAGCCTGCGGTCGGCACGGAGTGGCCGGGCCGCGACACTATGATGGCACGCCCCGTCCAGCCTGCGGTCGGCACGGAGTGGCCGGCCCGCGACACTATAATAGCACGCCCCGTCCAGTCTGCAGTCGGCACGGAGTGGCCGGGCCGCGACACTATAATAGCACACCCCGTCCAGTCTGCAGTCGGCACGGAGTGGCCGGGCCGCGACACTATGATGGCACGCCCCGTCCAGCCTGCGGTCGGCACGGAGTGGCCGGGCCGCGACACTATGATGGCACGCCCCGTCCAGCCTGCGGTCGGCACGGAGTGGCCGGCCCGCGACACTATAATAGCACGCCCCGTCCAGCCTGCGGTCGGCACGGAGTGGCCGGGCCGCGACACTATAATAGCACGCCCCGTCCAGCCTGCGCTCGGCACGGAGTGGCCGGGCCGCGACACTATAATAGCACGCCCCGTCCAGCCTGCGCTCGGCACGGAGTGGCCGGGCCGCGACACTATGATGGCACGCCCCGTCCAGCCTGCGGTCGGCACGGAGTGGCCGGGCCGCGACACTATAATAGCACGCCCCGTCCAGCCTGCGCTCGGCACGGAGTGGCCGGTCCGCGACACTATAATAGCACGCCCCGTCCAGCCTGCGGTCGGCACGGAGTGGCCGGCCCGCGACACTATAATAGCACGCCCCGTCCAGCCTGCGGTCGGCACGGAGTGGCCGGCCCGCGACACTATAATAGCACGCCCCGTCCAGCGCGACACTATAATAGTACGCCCCGTCCAGCCTGCGCTCGGCACGGAGTGGCCGGGCCGCGACACTATGATGGCACGCCCCGTCCAGTCTGCAGTCGGCACGGAGTGGCCGGGCCGCGACACTATGATGGCACGTCCCGTCCAGCCTGCGGTCGGCACGGAGTGGCCGGGCCGCGTTGGACGGCGTTGGACGTCGTTTGGAGTCGGGGCCGGCCGTCGGCTGGTGAGGATTCTGTATGAGTGGAAAGTTAGGACTGGGTCTCGACATTCAGGGGACACGGCTCGACAGCGTCCCACTGATAGGCCGGCACTGGATGGCAAACTGAACGCGTCCAGCCGCACGGAGGAGCGTTTCATGACCAAGGACCAGACAAATACAAACACCAACAAAACTCATTAAAAAAAATCCACAGAATACACCATGCAATGAGAGTATGAATCAGATGCACAAATATTTTGTCGAAAAGCAGAACCTTAAGCTCAAGGATAGGTGCGGTTGGCATGCCTATGGTAGAATCTTCTAAGTCTGCTGTAATCTTGTCCACAGCCTACAAAAGCTGCTTATCAAACTGGATGATCTGGATCTGGAAACTGGATCAAACTGGATGATCTGGATCTGGAAACTGGATCAAACTGGATGATCTGGATCTGGAAACTGGATCAAACTGGATGATAATCAATCATAACACATCCTGCTGGCTAAAACTTCTAAATCGAAAAAAGACGCCAAACAAGGTGTTATGAAAAATGACTACACACTGGACAAACGGGTAGGTGCGAAATGAAACACGGGTTGACTGAAACCAGCAAAGGTCGTTTACAAGAAAATACGCAAACCACCACTCATCGGCACCACTCATTTGTATGTTAGTCCGAGTTAGATAATATTATAGATCAACATCAATGCCAAAATGAGCTAACCATTCATTTGACTGATATCAAGAGCAACAAAACAGTGAGCGGGGCTTCCAGGATAAACATAATCGGTCAATCTGATAATTTAAATAATGGTGGTGCTGATAAGCCACAGCGGCTGTCAGCAGACGATCATTATTAAATTAGCATGGCTTGACATTATAACTACACACAACGATGACTGACAACTACACACAACGATGACTTAATCTCAGCGGAAGATAAGGGCATGGAGGATTTGAGAAAACGACTGACCTGCATATGCTAACAAAATCAGCATAACAAACAAATGGTGATATCAATAGAATATTTTGCACTTTCGATCCATATCCATTGAATTGAAGACTCGCACGAAAACAAACACAATGAACAGGAGCTACCTTATCGTCGCGCATGTCCTCTGTTACATCACCATGCATGCACATTGCACATGTCATTAGGGTGTTAAAAAAAAACTTTTTTTTTGTCTGTGCAAACTTGCCAATTGACACGGGGTTCTCCTGCAGACCAATAACAAGTATGCCAAATTTCATTGCGACCTTTTGAGTTTTGGTCCCCCCCCCCGGCCTCCGAAAGTTGTTGACGCCTATGAAAAAGGTCAAAAATGAAAGTCGTCGTACAGACCTCAGCGTGTGCTCATTTGAAAGCTCTTGTCGAGTAGAATAAACTTTAACACTGTCAAACTGCTTTAAATTCAATAGTTTTTGTTTGCAGAGTCAAAAACATGTACAAAACCAAGCCTCCAATACAGCTCTATTGAAGTCTTGGTTTTTCTTCCAGTTTTTGACCCTTAACCCTCGCCCTACGGAGGGGCCTGACAAGACCCCAACCCAAGACCCCTCCCTCCCTCCCTCCCCCCCCCCCCCCCCTGAGGTTTTCTTGAATTCAACTTTGTACACATGCGGCGCATCTATCAAAGATACAAAATGGCATTTTCTTTAAAATGGCAATCTCGGATTTGCAAAAGTTTGGGGGTTTGACCCCTATTTTTTTTTTAAATCCCCACAGAATAAAAAATTTCAAAGATGTTAGAAAAAACGGAATATATGTAAAAGAACTGAGCATGGACAATACCCATACCAAATGTCAAAGCAATATCTTTATTTTTGACTGAGTGATGGCTCCCTTAGTGTAAGAAACTGATGTCATTTTTTATAACTTTTTTTGACTTTCTTTTTACAAGATACGAACAAATAATTACCTTTTCTGTATTTCTGAGCCAAAACTGGTCTAGGAACATGCCTTTTGATTTACATTTATCAATTTCTCATTTTGAGGTTTTCTGAAGAGCAAAACCACTGTTTTGGACGTGGTAAATCCGAGGTTATTCACTTGACCTGGAAGGTCACCCGTTGACCTGAAACCTAAAAATCGCATACTGTTAGATTCCTCTCATGACAGGCAACATGCTGGTTCTTACTGCATTGCTCTAAGTTGCTTGGTTTCGAAGTTAACAGGGGGCCTGTCAGGCCCCCCCCCCCCCCGTAGGGCGAAGGTGAAAAAAGCTCCCATACGGCGAGGGTTAACCCGCGCACTGCAGGGGCTTTGCGCCGAACACGAACTGCAGGGGGGGTGATTCCCCCCCCCCCCCCCCCCCCTGAGATCTCGAAAACTACGCTACGTAGCGAGAAGCAGAAAACGACATTTGATAGCTTGATACATGTTCTATCGAAAGTATCCAGTATTGTTTTAGGTCAGGTCAAAATTGAGGTCACCAGAGGTCATCAAAGGTCAAATTTTCCAGTTTTTCCTGTTTTAGGACATCGCTCCGGAAATTCCCATATATCTCAGAAACTATGCTAGTTAGAAACAAACGGAAAAAAGGAAACGCCAGCCAGTGAAATTTGCAATCGCTAACGTGTCCTCAAATTGGATATCAGGTCAACATTTGAGACTCCAGAGGTCAAAAAATAAAAAAAATGATAAAATGTTTTTTTTTGCTAAATCGTTTTTCGCTATTAACTTTGTATGTACAAAAGATAACGGAAAACTGTTTGCGTCATTATGTTTATCTTGTCGAGGCACTTTGAATGATATACATGGTGACTTTGTTAAGTAAACTTAAAAATTTGACCTCAGGTCAAGGTCAAGTGGTGACCGAAGTAGGGCATGTTGCATATGGGAAGACGTGTCTTGACCAGACAATCACATTGATGTCTTTTTTACTTCTCTATCTTCATTATGTCGGGAGTTATTGACAAAAAAGTGATGGTGACCTCACATGACTTTAAATGACCCAAGAGGGGTCACTGAACAAAAATTACACTTGGATCATCAAGAATATCCTATAATAACATGATCCAGAAGTAATTGGACCAATATCATGCATATCCTTAGCATTTGTATATTTCCCCATTGACTTATTATGGGGAGGTTACGAAATTGACCTGACCTTAGGTCACCGATATCAAAATTCCGAGATATACGAATTGTAAGTACGTATGCCCTCATGACATCCTGTAAGTTTCAAACTGATCGGTGAAAAACTCTGGCTTTGGCACAACTGCAAACATTTTTTGGAGATGGGGTCACTTGACCTGGTCTGGTGACCCGACCTGAGATGACCCTAGGTGATTTTTTTCTCTCAAAGTGTGCGCAATTGATGTCCTGACAGGTGTGTGAAACCCCAGCGAGGGGGCGGGGCGGAAATCACCCCCCCCCCCCACCCCACCCCTGCAGTGCGCGGGTTAAAACAAAAACTACTGAAGTTAACAATTAAACTCTTTATATCTCTATTCTACTCGACAAGGGCTTTCAAATGAGCACACGCGGAGGTCTGTACGACACATTTTATTTTTGACCTTTTCCATAGGGGTCAACAACTTTCGGAGGCCCGGGGGGGCCAAACTTAAAAGATCGCAACAAAATATTTGGCATACTTATTATTGGCCTGGATGAGAACCCCGTGTAAATTGGCAAGCTTGCACAGACAAAAAAGTTTTTTTTGGGGGGGGGGCACCCTAATGTTATATACCGGCACATCATGGAGCGCGATGGTGTAGATACAGCGAGCGCCAACCGGGCAGAACTACCTGTCCCTAAAATAGCCCCACATCAATGTCAGTGCTGTAAGATTGATGACCAGATGAAAAATAAATGTACAATTTAAAAAGCAGCGTGGGATGTAACACCATCTAGCTCGAGTTATTTTAATCATGCGCTAAGCTGCAAGTACACGATGTGGTTGTCGCGGAGAGGATTTTACTTGCACACGTGTCACTGGCATTAGACAGGATATGATCAATGAATGGACAACCGTCACATATACAAGTTCTTTGGTTTGAGCGTTTCCGGACGCATTAATATTTAACAACGGTTAACAGTATCACCTCACCAACAGCGGACTATCTTCCGACGATGCAGCAACAGTATTAACGCCATACATACACGTCCCATAACCTGTAACATCTAGCGAACGGGGAAAAAAACCGGGTGTCACAAACAAAAATGTTCGTTTTTAAACAGCCGAAGACAGAGACAAAGTCAACGGCCGTCGTTAACGACGACGTCAGAAATTCATCGGTGTGGCTCGACGTGCAGTAAACCTTGCTGGTTTCACCCCTACAAAGAGAATCCGCCCAAGGCAAGGATCAGCCTGTGTGAGGGTTAGCACTGAGCGGTGCACAAGGCTCAACACTTAACTGCAAGGCCACAGGGCTGGCCAAACCACTACGCACCGCTTCCGTGCAGCTCAAAGCTCCTCAAAGGATTACAGTTCAGGATCGTAGGTGCATACTACGAGATCAGTCGAGTTTTAAGAGTAATTCTCGTATGCATGCAGTGTAGATGAAACGCACACGTGTTGTTCAACCACACCAGCGGCAGGGGTGTAGGTTCCTATTCAGTTGGGGGCTTCAGCCCCCCCCCCCCCCCCTTTGACGTTGAAGTGGGTCAAATCCGGGGAGAAATCTGCATTTCGTGGATTTTGATGGTACTTTAAGCGATTTGTTTCAGCTCAGCACCCCCCCCCCCCCCCCCCCAGCTTGTTTGGAGAAGCTACGCCCCTGACCAGCGGTATCGGCAGGGTTTCAACGACAATCCAGGAGTTTACCCAATTTCAACCCAAGATTCGGTTCTTTCAACCCAGTTTATCATGCAATCTTTTACAACAGTTTTCGCCTAAAAGAATGTTCAAGCATCGAAGTTTATCTTTTATCTGGAAAAAATATGACAACATGTTGGTACACAAGTTGGAAGAAGCTAGGTCTCCTTACAGAGTGACTTACTGACAACACCTGAATTGTATTCCATCAGCGCTTTCTCAGCATTAGCGTGATCTCCAACTCAGAACCAGAGGTCAAGCCTCGAAACCCAAGATCCGGGCCCTCAACCTCAGGAAACAGTAGCCCTGGAGCACGCCATGTCTGGTACTTTCCCAGATGAACACCTTATTGAATACTGTCCACCTGGCGGACAACACCGCACCAACTTCTCGGCGCAGAACTCCCAACCATGCTCCGCACGGGCCGCTGTTCGGTCGATACGACGATTCCTCACACAAATTGGCTCGGCTGCGGGCGGCCATCTGCAAGTCTCGTTTTGCGCCACTCAGGTTCGGCTAATGATGCCGGGAAGGGATCATCCCAGCCGGCCGGCCGCTCTCAGGGTGGGTCGATGTCGGGCCGGACAATGGCCCCGACCGCCGGCCATCACACGGGGCAGCGGGTCGCTGGGCAGGCAGGGAAAGCGGCGCCCTGACACGCACCACCTGACACACACTACCTGACCAGACAGCGGCGTCCTGACACGCACCACCTGACCAGACAGTCGTGACCTGACACGCACCACCTGACTAGACAGTCGTGACCTGACACACACCACCTGACCAGACAGCCGTGACCTGGCACAAACTACCTGACCAGACAGTCGTGACCTGACACCTGACCAGACAGTCGTGACCTGACACACACTACCTGACCAGACAGTCGTGACCTGGCACACACTACCTGACCAGACAGTCGTGACCTGGCACAAACTACCTGACCAGACAGTCGTGACCTGACACACACCACCTGACCAGACAGTCGTGACCTGGCACAAACTACCTGACCAGACAGTCGTGACCTGGCACACACTACCTGACACACACTACCTGACCAGACAGTCGTGACCTGACACGCACTACCTGACCAGACAGTCGTGACCTGACACACACTACCTGACCAGACAGTCGTGACCTGACACACACTACCTGACCAGACAGTCGTGACCTGACACACACACTACCTGACCAGACAGTCGTGACCTGACACACACTACCTGACCAGACAGTCGTGACCTGACACACACTACCTGACCAGACAGTCGTGACCTGACACACACTACCTGACCAGACAGTCGTGACCAGACACACACTACCTGACCAGACAGTCGTGACCTGGCACACACTACCTGACCAGACAGTCGTGACCAGACACACACTACCTGACCAGACAGTCGTGACCTGGCACACACTACCTGACCAGACAGCGCCCGGCTGACCCGACAGGCGCGCCACAGGCCCTATACCGTCCGACTCTGTGGGGAGAAGACTACGTCGAAAGCGTTCCTGGAGCGTGATCTATCAGTGGTGGGCGACTGGCAGGGACACGCCGAAACACCACCCGAAACATAGCGGCATCACCCGCCGCCACAACACTCGGCGACCATGTAGATCATCAGATTTACTTCACATTACATTTGCAACATTCGAAATACATTACATACATATTCTACCATACCTTTGGAACTGGAAGTGTCCGGTATTTCCTGTATTTAAAGAAAGACATACTGTGCCGTATGCACACTAATTAATCATGATGCGACCCACAATGACAAATTATCTCAGTGTCCGCACTCCGCACACAAAATGTGTGCGGCCATTCCGCCACTACATTGTCATCACCCGCTTCACATGAGTGTGTATTCGGGCCATTCCGCCACTACCTTGTAATCACCCGCTTCACATGCTGAGTGTGTATTCAGGGTTGCCATATAGGCGTAGCATTATAGGTACCCCATTAGGAAACATCAGGCAAGCGATATAAGCGTCAACGGCTTGCGAGGCACACAAGCTATACACTCAATGGGCGTCCGGGAGCAGACATTTTCTCATCGATCGCTTGGTTACCAATGCCGTACTAGTCGCATACTCTGCCAAAGCCCCAAAGGTGGTCTACGACACGGATGGTCTAATATAGTCCCAGTATTGCAGCGCGCATCATACACGCATGACTGGAGTGGCTTTGGTAGCTGACATGGCATTCCGAATCATGTTGCAGATGAGATGAATCCCTGGTACGTAATGCCCGATTAAGAGTAGCTTTGGTAGCTGACATGGCATTCCGAGTCATGTTGCAGATGAGATGAATCCCTGGTACGTAATGCCCGATTAAGAGTAGCTTTGGTAGCTGACATGGCATTCCGAATCATGTTGCAGATGAGATGAATCCCTGGTACGTAATGCCCGATTAAGAGTAGCTTTGGTAGCTGACATGGCATTCCGAGTCATGTTGCAGATGAGATGAATCCCTGGTACGTAATGCCCGATTAAGAGTAGCTTTGGTAGCTGACATGGCATTCCGAGTCATGTTGCATATGAGATGAATCCCTGGTACGTAATGCCCGATTAAGAGTAGCTTTGGTAGCTGACATGGCATTCCGAATCATGTTGCAGATGAGATGAATCCCTGGTACGTAATGCCCGATTAAGAGTAGCTTTGGTAGCTGACATGGCATTCCGAGTCATGTTGCAGATGAGATGAATCCCTGGTACGTAATGCCCGATTAAGAGTAGCTTTGGTAGCTGACATGGCATTCCGAATCATGTTGCAGATGAGATGAATCCCTGATACGTAATGCCCGATTAAGAGTAGCTTTGGTAGCTGACATGGCATTCCGAATCATGTTGCAGATGAGATGAATCCCTGGTACGTAATGCCCGATTAAGAGTAGCTTTGGTAGCTGACATGGCATTCCGAGTCATGTTGCAGATGAGATGAATCCCTGGTACGTAATGCCCGATTAAGAGTAGCTTTGGTAGCTGACATGGCATTCCGAGTCATGTTGCAGATGAGATGAATCCCTGGTACGTAATGCCGCATTAAGATCAGTCATTGAGCTGGAAAAGCAGTACCGCCAAATTTAGCACTAGATCTGACGTTTGTTATGGAAAGTCTGCATACATACCCACAATCTTTTACCATCCAAGAATAGAAACTCATGAGGTCATAAAACCAGCTAGCTTTTCACGGAACCTCACGAGGAAACTTGAATTATCTTTA
The DNA here is from genome assembly GCA_036785665.1 of Chirona hameri. NCBI lineage: Eukaryota > Metazoa > Arthropoda > Thecostraca > Balanomorpha > Balanidae > Chirona > Chirona hameri. The sequence goes on along the minus strand of JAXIVJ010015227.1, from coordinate 6,161 downwards.
AATCCATTCAACTATCCGTTGTTAAATCATCAGTTACATACATCAGCGGATCCCATCATCAATGCGCTTAAACTACCCAGGAATACAGTGCTCCTGTCATCGAGGGGATCTTCAACTTCGTCTGACCTTTAAATAATCCCTTGACGCTGACATCTACCGGTAGTCTACTTCCTCCACCAAGGTTCCCGCATATGATTGGCACTCTTGGGACTAGAGACTGGAGAGGCCACACGCCAGCGGCACGTCTGCTGGGGCGCTCACGATGAGATGCAGTGGCGCTCGACTGGCAACATTAATTAATTGCTGGCTAACATTAATAATTCACTGAGTCAGACATAGGCTGTGGAAGGCACATTGATCGGCACATGTTATTTTGTTATAAATGTAGTCCGAACCTTTTGAATTGATGGATTTCCGAGGTCAGGCCCGCGCTAAGCTGGGCTTGTTGCGCAGACCCTGACCCCTTACTACCCGATCAAGCAATTCCTGGTAGCCGGCAGAATTTAGAAGCGAAAGTTTGACGTGCCCGACATAGCTGGACAAGGTCCGCCCTGCTCACTGACGTCGCCTGGCCTTGAGTACGGCCGCTGCCACCGGCCATCCCAGTCAGGGGCAAATACTGAGCGCCGAAGCGACTCGAACCCGGGTGCCACTACCGGGTAAGGTCAGAAGTCCAGCGCTCTCCCACTGAGCTACATGGCGGACTCATGCGCACTCATGGGACGTTTTTCTCTACTCATTTCATGCAGACAACTCCCGTGCTAGGTAGGGAAGTCCACGCATCTACCTTCTCCCCACCTCGTTTAGAGTAGCTCATCACAGCTTATCGCGCTATCACGAGCAAACCTCGCAGTCAGTGTTGGCCTGAAAACACCTCTGTACAATCTAACGGGGGGGGGGGGGGGGCATCACCGGGCACCACCAGTGCAATACAAAACGCCGGCCAACATTTGTGCTAGCACTAACACTTTTGCTTCAAATAAGAAAATCAGCTGGACAGTTTGCATTTTATAGACCGCTGAAGACGATTGTGACGCAGCGTCAGTCGGCGTAGATTGGCGCAGTGTCGCCGTATCTGGCGCGGCAGCTCAGCAGATATGACAGCCCACACCCGCCACCGCCACCGCCACCGCCACCGCTCCCGCTCCCGCCCACCACCGCACAGGCGCCGCCACCACCGTCACCGCTGCGACTGGCCGCAATCCGCGCCGACCCCCACCGAGATGGAGGCAATATGCGCCTGTATCAGGATACACTGATAGCATCAAAAGAGGATCGGTCACATTGAGCAGACCAGGACGGGACCGAATAACCTCCACCGGTGGCATGGGCAGGTCCCACGACAGACGAGAACGCGTGGTGTCACAGCACACCTCCACCTAATCCTACCCGAGATGCCTGTTGGACGCAAAATGACCAAAGTAGTCGTCGCGCCCTAAACCCTCAGTAGTAAACAAACACAACCAAACCGCTCGACCTATTGAAACAGCCGCTTTCGGTCCACCCATACGAAGCTGAGCCAGGAGCTAGCCAGGAGCGAGTTGGAGGTGGCCGGAGCCAGGCCAGGCGGCTTATCAGGTTGGAACCGGAGACGCAACAGGCAGTCTGGCGGCCACAGCGGTCTGATTAGGCTTAGGGCGTCATGCGGCGGCGGCGGCGGCGGCGGCGGCGGACGGGATGGAGGTCAGGATCGATCCCGCGCCGGCCGGGAAGGTCACAGCCCGCCCGCAGCCGACAGCGGCCATCTCCTCCCCGCCGCCCGCCGCCCGCCGCACCGGCACTGCGACAACAAATACAGCTCGGAGATACAGAGCAGGGCCATACAGCGCGACGCCAGTATATCTCAAAGTAGATATTGCGGCCGTGTTAACGGTTCCGCTCGCACGATACGGCGATTTAACGGCCCATAATATGATGCAAAGCTAGCCACCGACGGCCTTGACGACGTCCAAAACGTCGCAGTAACTTAGCGCTATAAATCGCATATCCTCATAGGCAACACTGAGCTTGGCATGTACTTACAAGCAGCCCCATAGACCAGTCCCGCCCAGACACACTCATTTCGCGAGTAAATAGGATCTCGGCTTTGCAGCGGCGGGCTCTGCATGAAGCACGGCGGATGCCACCCATCACACCAGCCAGTCGGTCTCGCCGTAGCAAAGGCCAACCCGGAAGCTCCACCGCCGTCGCCGCCGTCAGTAGTCAGTGATACACCCAGCGCGTCTTCGTGGCCCCTCGCCGCTGCCCGCTCAGCCCGGACTGTCCGGCAGAGCCAGCCGGCCAGCCGGGCAGCCGGATGGGAGGCGGCCCCCGGTCCATCATTAGTCGCACGCTTTCGGCCCGGACCGTCAGCAGAACAATTCGATTATCGCCGGGAATGTCGATACAGACTGCGACGGCGGCGGCAACAGACACAATGGCACGGGTGAGAGGCGGCGACAGAGCTACAATGGCACGGGCTGAGAGGCGGCGACAGACACAATGGCACGGGCTGAGAGGCGGCAACAGACACAATGGCACGGGCTGAGAGGCGGCAACAGACACAATGGCACGGGCTGAGAGGCGGCACCAGACACAATGGCAAGGGCTAAAAGGCGACAACAGACACAATGGCACGGGCTGAGAGGCGGCAACAGACACAATGGCACGGGCTGAGAGGCGGCAACAGACACAATGGCACGGGCTGAGAGGCGGCAACAGACACAATGGCACGGGCTAAAAGGCGGCAACAGACACAATGGCACGGGCTGAGAAGCGGCAACAGACACAATGGCACGGGCTGAGAGGCGGCGACAGAGCTCCAATGGCACGAGCTAAAAGGCGACAACAGAGCAACAATGGCACGGGCTGAGAGGCGGCGACAGACACAATGGCACGGGCTGAGAGGCGGCGACAGAGCTACAATGGCACGGGCTGAGAGGCGGCAACAGAGCTACAATGGCACGAGCTAAAATGCGGGCAACAGTCATAATGGCACCGGAGGACTGAGAAGTGGCAACAGCCATAATGGCACGAATGAGAGGCGGCAACAGCTACAGTGGCACGAGCTGAGAGGCAGCAACAGAGCTACGATGGCACGAGCTGAGAGGCAGCAACAGAGCTACGATGGCACGAGCTGAAAGGCGGGCAACAGCCATGATGGCACCGGAGGACTTAGAGCATGCAACAGCTACAATGGCACGGACTGAGAGGCGGTAACAGCCATAATGGCACGGACTTAAAGCATGCAACAGCCACAATGCCGTTGCCAGTTGGAAATTATTTTTACCCATTTGGTTGCGTCGTCCTAACTTTCAAGCCCAGTTCACGGGCCCATATTTGGTAATTTATTGCCTATCGTGGCAAGCAATGTTTCATGCCAGGCCCATGAATTTATGCATTTTATGGCTTTGGTCCATTAGTTGCAGCTGGCAGCTTTCAAATGCATTTCTGCGGCAGGCAGCTCCAAAGAGCAGCTGATATATGGTGCCAAACGCAAATGCAGGATCGCTTCTGCATTTTCTACTTTGGCTATCCGAATACCATGAAGTCTGTTATTTAAAGCTCTCCGACCATCCGGAGATGACGGCTGTCAGCCCTCTCTCCTCGGTACAGCAATGGCGCACTACGGCCGGACAAAATGACAACTCGGTCCTATCGCAAGGGGCACAGTGTGCTGGCCTCGTCCCGTCCCGTCCCGTCCCGTCCCGTCCCGTCCCGTCCGTCCGTCCGTCCGTCCGTCCGTCCGTCCGTCCGTCCGTTCCGTTCCGTTCCGTTCCGTTCCGTTCCGTTCCGTTCCGTTCCGTTCCGTTCCGTTCCGTTCCGTTCCGCCCCGTCCCGTCCCGTCCCGTCCCGTCCCGTCCCGTCCCGTCCCGTCCCGTCCCGTCCCGTCCCGTCCCGTCCCGTCCCGTCCCGTCCCGTCCCGTCCCGTCCCGTCCCGTCCCGTCCCGTCCCGTCCCGTCCCGTGCATAGGCGTAACCACCTTCCGGAAGTAGGTGGGGACGGAGGCACTTTAAAGTCGATTCTGTCCATGCAACGCCCATGGCGTAATGCTAAAATTCGCAAATGTTACTGGGGACTGATCCCCAGTGACTCCAGTGGTGGTTACGCGCCTGGTCCCGTGACGTTTTGTCCCGTACACGAGCTGCACGATCCCCATCCGGCTGCCACCACTGCTGAAGCCCCGCCAAAACTGAACACGTCCAACGTGCTCGGTGTCCGCTATAAACATGCAATGGCCGGCATAAACTTGTCCCTTCACATACAGTCCCTCATTCCCTTCGCAGAGGATCACCACCGTGCACGAGGTGTGTGGATCCTCCACACAACAGCACACGGGGTTCAAATTTCATCAACACACAGCCGTATGCCTGCGTCCGCTGTGCCTCCGGCCGGGCCCAAGCCACCACCACTAGGGGTAGGGCCACCTCACGTGTCCTGCGCCTGGACGCTGGATGGGGCTTGACGCCGCAACTAGGCCATCTGGACGGTAGCATAGCGTTACCATAATCCCATCCCATTGCGGTCGTGTTTGTACCGCTGTCTATCTCGACGGCGGGCACTGGCTGTCTCAGGAGGCGCCTGCAAAGCCGACACGGTGTGAGGGGCACTGGCTGTCTCAGGAGGCGCCTGCAAAGCCGGCACAGTGTGATGATGATTTGGGCTTCAGGGCGCCGAAACTGCCAAGGTTATTTGGCGCCCTTGCCGGCAGTGTCGCAGTGTTTCTGGCGGGGACTGCGCCGCCCCTGGGACCACTCGGTTCTCGATAGGTCGTCACGGCGCGGGCAGGGCGCGAGGCTCGGTACGGGCGTCAGCTATCGGCGCCGGCCGAGTCGGCGAGGTCATGCACCGGGCTGATACCGCCAAGGTCGGCCGTGATGGGCCGGCGTGCACACATGCCGGTGACCGGGCGGCGTGCAGAGCGGTGCACATAGCGGTGCACGGCGGGAGGGGGCGCTGTGGGTACGGGGCGCTGCAGCGGCTGTCAGCTGGCATAGGGAGATTGCAGGGCGGGTCAGCTGGGATAGAGGACACTCTAGGGGAGACTGTAGGGCGGGTCAGCTGGGATAGAGGACACTGTAGGGGAGACTGTAGGGCGGGTCAGCTGGGATAGGACACTGTAGGGGAGACTGTAGGGCGGGTCAGCTGGGATAGAGGACACTGTAGGGGAGATTGTAGGGCGGGTCAGCTGGGATAGAGGACACTGTAGGGGAGACTGTAGGGCGGGTCAGCTGGGATATAGGACACTGTAGGGGAGACTGTAGGGCGGGTCAGCTGGGATAGAGGACACTGTAGGGGAGACTGTAGGGCGGGTCCGGTGGGATAGGGGAGACTGTAGGGCATCTGGGATATGGGAGACTGTAGGGCAGCTGGGATAGGGGATAATGTAGGGCGGGTCGGGTGGGATAGGGGAGACTGTAGGGCAGCTGGGATAGGGGATAATGTAGGGCGGGTCAGGTGGGATAGGGGAGACTGTAGGACAGCTGGGATAGGGGATAATGTAGGGCGGGTCAGGTGGGATAAGGGATAATGTAGGGCAGCTGGGATAGGGGATAATGTAGGGCGGGTCAGGTGGGATAGGGGAGACTGTAGGGCAGCTGGGATAGGGGATAATGTAGGGCAGGTCGGGTGGGATAGGGGAGACTGTAGGGCGGGTCAGGTGGGATAGGGGAGACTGTAGGACAGCTGGGATAGGGGATAATGTAGGGCGGGTCAGGTGGGATAGGGGAGACTGTAGGGCAGCTGGGATAGGGGATAATGTAGGGCAGCTGGGATAGGCGATAATGTAGGGCGGGTCGGGTGGGATAGGAGATACTGTAGGGCAGCTGGGATAGGGGATAATGTAGGGCAGCTGGGATAGGGGATAATGTAGGGCGGGTCAGGTGGGATAGGGGAGACTGTAGGACAGCTGGGATAGGGGATAATGTAGGGCGGGTCGTGTGGGATAGGGGAGACTGTAGGGCAGCTGGGATAGGGAATAATGTAGGGCGGGTCAGGTGGGATATGGGAGACTGTAGGACAGCTGGGATAGGGGATAATGTAGGGCGGGTCAGGTGGGATAGGGGAGACTGTAGGGCGGGTCAGGTGGGATAGGGGAGACTGTAGGGCAGCTGGGATAGGGGATAATGTAGGGCAGCTGAGATAGGGGAGACTGTAGGGCGGGTCAGGTGGGATAGGGGATA
>JAXIVJ010015226.1:30000-32236 GCA_036785665.1 Chirona hameri | reverse complement strand
AGTAAGACAGCTGTTTCCGCACTATTTTGCGCCAGTCTCTGTATATGCATCATCAGAGGTGCATTACCATGAAAGATTGCAAAGTCATAGAACATTGCCCGACACTTTGTCGTCATTGTTGATTGTTATATCACTTGGTCTTGTGTTTTCAGTGAAGAAGAACTTGGATCTGGACCTCCTCCCGTTGGAATGCCACTATTTGAACAGGACAGCATTTGGCCAGATCGTACGTTTTAAGTATCATGCATTTACAACTACCTGATGCAATGTTCCAGACGTATGTGCTTTCAACAGCATGCATTTACATGTTATAATTGAACTGCGAGCTGACTTACATTAAAGGTGGGGCTGCTCTGAGTCCAGGGGCGCAGACAAACCTTCAGAAGGGGGGGGGGGCAAGCCCCTGGGAGGCCCCACCCCAAAAAATACCCTAGATATGAAAAACTCTACGGATTTCGGCCACTTTATTTTGTGAGGCCCCCTTTTTAACAATTTTTCTTCGTCTAGTTTTGATGAGTTGGATTGAACCAGGACCCTCAGTAGGCATTATATTACTAATTTGTATTGTTACGTACAGGAGAGAAAACATATCTTAGCTGACAACATGTGAGGGTCGGCTTTTAAGTGTGGGGGCGGCTGAAATGACGAAATAATGTACCCCCATTTTGATACGTGTATACGTGCCTTTGCAGCATTTTTTCAAGTGGATTTTCATGTTATAGTAGGTAGGTATGCGTATGGACTTGTTAGTTAGGGCCGCAAAGCAGCGCGAAATTTTTACGGTTTTGCCTGATAAAACTCATAAATATAGGCGGTGGGCCTTGTAGCTCGGATAATAAGCTAAAAATGTTATTAATTAAATTCAGCGTTACGACGAACCGATGACGATGACTATGGCTTCGTTATGACAATGACTACCGATGTGACGCCGGGAAGCAGCGTGACAATTTTAATTTTAGGTCCTGGAAAACGAAATGTTAATATTGGAACGAGACTGTGAGGTGAGATGGCTTGGGGAGATGATCCTGGCCTGTTTCCACTATTAGCTCTTCGGTCCAGCAAATTGTGCACCGCTGGAGCAGCTTCCGGGTGCCGATCTCCTCGTCTTTGCGTTCGCGTCGCCTTTTTCGAAACTCGGCAAACTAGCTAAACATGTAGCCTGCTTGAAAGTGAATATTTTATGAAGGGAATGGGCACGGGGGCTTGCAATTACCGCCAAGGAGAGCCTCTGCCTGACACTAAATGAAATTATTTTCCCCATTTTCCAAATTTGTATAAGCAATTGCGAAATTTGTGTCATGCCGCGAAGCGACGCGAAATTTGCCAGTTCTTGACACTAGCTGGATTTTGACTGCATTGCAAAGGCAATTTGTATGATACATTGTTAATTTTTCCCGCAAAAGGTGGGGGGTCGACCCCTATCCTTCTAAAACTGTGGGGAGTTTGCCCAGACCTCCCGACCCGCCCGTCGGCGACGTCCCTGGCAGACAAATAATTTAGCACACACTCCTGAGAGGAAAATTGACTGCACTGCAAAGGCGATTTGTATGATAAATTGTTAATTTTCCCCACAAAAGGTGGGGGGTCGACCCCCCCCCACCCCCCCCCCCCCCCCCCCCCCCCGCCTTCTAAAAGTGTGGGGAGTTTGCCCAGACCTCCCCCGACCCTCCCATCGGCGACGCCCTGGCTGACAAATATTTCAGCACACACTCTCCTGAGAGGAAAATTGTTCAATTGTTTTGTACTACACCCCCCCCCCCCCCCCCCCCCGAATTAAAAACGCATCAGACTTACCAAATTACTTGGGCATGCTCGAAAAGTCCCTGGGCATGTTTGTGCGCCCTTAAGTGGGCTCAATGGGGCTCCTGGACATGCTCGAGAGTCCCCTGGACAGTTTTTTGGGCCCCTCGGTGTGCTCAATGGGCCCCTGGACATGCCCAAGAGGCCCCCTGGGCCGGCATCGAAAGCCCATCAATGTCTCTGAGGGCCCTTGACATGCAGCAGAGTGACCCTTGCCTGGTGTGAGGGCTCCTATGTGACTTTTTGAAAGCCATTTAGCTAATGCAAGTGGTATTTGGGCCAATCTCGGCGGGGCCCCCTGTGACCCGCAAGGGGGAATTGCCCCCCTTGCCCCCCCCCCCCCCTGGCTGCGCCCCTGTCTGACTGTCGGACGTGTAACCTACGGTTTCTTTCCTCACAGTTCTGAGTTCGGCCGACCGCAGATCCATCCGTCTGC
>JAXIVJ010015226.1:7500-25000 GCA_036785665.1 Chirona hameri | reverse complement strand
CTGCCCGTCTGACAGCCGTGTTAGTCACCAGTACTGTCCGTCTGACAGCCGTGTCAGTCTGACAGTCTGACAGCTGTGTCAGTCATCAGTACTGCCCGTCTGACAGCCGTGTCAGTCACCAGTACTGCCCGTCTGACAGCCGTGTCAGTCACCAGTACTGCCCGTCTGACAGCAGTGTCAGTCTGACCGTCTGACAGCCGTGTCAGTCTGACCGTCTGACAGCCGTGTCAGTCTGACCGTCTGACAGCCGTGTCAGTCACCAGTACTGCCCGTCTGACAGCCGTGTCAGTCTGACCGTCTGACAGCCGTGCCAGTCACCAGTACTGCCCGTCTGACAGCCGTGCCAGTCTGACCGTCTGACAGCCGTGTCAGTCACCAGTACTGCCCGTCTGACAGCCGTGTCAGTCTGACCGTCTGACAGCCGTGTCAGTCACCAGTACTGCCCGTCTGACAGCCGTGTCAGTCATCAGTACTGCCCGTCTGACAGCCGTGTCAGTCACCAGTACTGCCCGTCTGACAGCCGTGTCAGTCACCAGTACTGCCCGTCTGACAGCCGTGTCAGTCTGACCGTCTGACAGGCGTGTCAGTCACCAGTGCTGCCCGTCTGACAGCCGTGTCAGTCTGACCGTCTGACAGCCGTGTCAGTCACCAGTACTGCCCGTCTGACAGCCGTGTCAGTCTGACCGTCTGACAGCCGTGTCAGTCTGACCGTCTGACAGCCGTGTCAGTCACCAGTACTGCCCGTCTGACAGCCGTGCCAGTCACCAGTACTGCCCGTCTGACAGCCGTGTCAGTCAGACCGTCTAACAGCCGTGTCAGTCATACCGTCTAACAGCCGTGTCAGTCAGACCGTCTAACAGCCGTGTCAGTCAGACCGTCTAACAGCCGTGCCAGTCAGACCGTCTGACAGCCGTGTCAGTCAGACCGTCTAACAGCCGTGTCAGTCAGACCGTCTGGCAGCCGTCTCAGTCAGACCGTCTAACAGCCGTGTCAGTCTGACCGTCTGACAGCCGTGTCAGTCAGACCGTCTGACAGCCGTGTCAGTCAGACCGTCTGACAGCCGTGTCAGACCGTCTAACAGCCGTGTCAGTCTGACCGTCTGACAGCCGTGTCAGTCAGACCGTCTGACAGCCGTGTCAGTCAGACCGTCTAACAGCCGTGTCAGTCAGACCGTCTGACAGCCGTGTGACTGTGTTTCCAGTGTCGGAGCGGCGGCCGACCGCCGACCCTCCGTCCGATGGAGCTCGGCTGGCGGGGCCGGCAGCGGGACCCTGTGCTGTCCCGGAGCCTCTGCAGCTGACCCCGGCCATGTACGCGCCGCAGCCGCCGGCGTACCGGCCCGTCCGGCCCGCCACCGGGCTCAACCCACTCATGCCGGACCAGATGCAGCAGGTCAGTCATGGTCAACACGCCGACCTCGGAGGCGCCGCGCTGAAAATCAGCCCCGAAACCATGCAGCCACCTAGTATCGTCGCCTATTTGGCCTGGCTGGATGGAAGGCTGTCCGAATCACTAATCGGCCGGTGCTATCAGAATATGACATCAGCTGAGCATGTGACCGCCAGTGTTGCGCTGTCTACAGATGCTGCTGAGGAGGGTGGGGGCCGCCGGCAGTGGTGCGCTGCAGTCGACCACGTCACCGCCCCCGCCACAACCGCTGCAGGTAGGCCATACCGGGACCACTTCTCTTCACAGATCAGTCAGTATTGCTCCGAACGCAATCAGTTCAGACTTCAGAGACGGGATGCTGCAAGTTTGTATTCCATATGGCATGGGTATCGCGTATCACTATTCGTTATATGATTCGTCGAACCATCGCCACATGTATCTGCTCTGAATCGTCACGCCACAAACAGTAACGTTGGGACGTTTCGGTGCCGGAGTCGGGGTCAAAGTGGCAGGTCAGCGAATTGATCGACTAAGAAATACTGTGATGCTGTCATCGGGTCGCTGACTTGGCCGTATTTAGCGATTATGTTCTAATTTCAAGATCGATAATGTCGCTACGCCCTGCCTGTCGTTCCAATGACAATGAAAAACTCACCCTGCTCTGTGGTGTGTGTCGACAGACTGCCTCGGAGCGTCTCCACCTGACGCTGACCCACCCTGCTCTGTGGTGTGTCGACAGACTGCCTCGGAGCGTCTCCACCTGACGCTGACCCACCCTGCTCTGTGGTGTGTCGACAGACTGCCTCGGAGCGTCTCCACCTGACGCTGACTGACCCACCCTGCTCTGTGGTGTGTGTCGACAGACTGCCTCGGAGCGTCTCCACCTGACGCTGACCCACCCTGCTCTGTGGTGTGTCGACAGACTGCCTCGGAGCGTCTCCACCTGACGCTGACTGACCCACCCTGCTCTGTGGTGTGTGTCGACAGACTGCCTCGGAGCGTCTCCATCTGACGCTGACCCACCCTGCTCTGTGGTGTGTGTCGACAGACTGCCTCGGAGCGTCTCCACCTGACGCTGACCCACCCTGCTCTGTGGTGTGTGTCGACAGACTGCCTCGGAGCGTCTCCACCTGACGCTGACCCACCCTGCTCTGTGGTGTGTGTCGACAGACTGCCTCGGAGCGTCTCCACCTGACGCTGACCCACCCTGCTCTGTGGTGTGTGTCGACAGACTGCCTCGGAGCGTCTCCACCTGACGCTGACCCACCCTGCTCTGTGGTGTGTGTCGACAGACTGCCTCGGAGCGTCTCCACCTGACGCTGACCCACCCTGCTCTGTGGTGTGTGTCGACAGACTGCCTCGGAGCGTCTCCACCTGACGCTGACCCACCCTGCTCTGTGGTGTGTCGACAGACTGCCTCGGAGCGTCTCCACCTGACGCTGACCCACCCTGCTCTGTGGTGTGTGCCGACAGACTGCCTCGGAGCGTCTCCACCTGACGCTGACCCACCCTGCTCTGTGGTGTGTCGACAGACTGCCTCGGAGCGTCTCCACCTGACGCTGACCCACCCTGCTCTGTGGTGTGTCGACAGACTGCCTCGGAGCGTCTCCACCTGACGCTGACTGACCCACCCTGCTCTGTGGTGTGTGTCGACAGACTGCCTCGGAGCGTCTCCACCTGACGCTGACCCACCCTGCTCTGTGGTGTGTGTCGACAGACTGCCTCGGAGCGTCTCCACCTGACGCTGACTGACCCACCCTGCTCTGTGGTGTGTGTCGACAGACTGCCTCGCAGCGTCTCCACCTGACGCTGACCCACCCTGCTATGTGGTGTGTTTCGACAGACTGCCTCGGAGCGTCTCCACCTGACGCTGACCCACCCTGCTCTGTGGTGTGTGTCGACAGACTGCCTCGAAGCGTCTCCACCTGACGCTGACTGACCCACCCTGCTCTGTGGTGTGTGTCGACAGACTGCCTCGGAGCGTCTCCACCTGACGCTGACCCACCCTGCTCTGTGGTGTGTGTCGACAGACTGCCTCGGAGCGTCTCCACCTGACGCTGACCCACCCTGCTCTGTGGTGTGTCGACAGACTGCCTCGGAGCGTCTCCACCTGACGCTGACTCACCCTGCTCTGTGGTGTGTCGACAGACTGCCTCGGAGCGTCTCCATCTGACGCTGACCCACCCTGCTCTGTGGTGTGTGTCGACAGACTGCCTCGGAGCGTCTCCACCTGACGCTGACTGACCCACCCTGCTCTGTGGTGTGTGTCGACAGACTGCCTCGGAGCGTCTCCACCTGACGCTGACCCACCCTGCTCTGTGGTGTGTGTCGACAGACTGCCTCGGAGCGTCTCCACCTGACGCTGACCCACCCTGCTCTGTGGTGTGTCGACAGACTGCCTCGGAGCGTCTCCACCTGACGCTGACTGACCCTGCTCTGTGGTGTGTGTCGACAGACTGCCTCGGAGCGTCTCCACCTGACGCTGACTGACCCACCCTGCTCTGTGGTGTGTGTCGACAGACTGCCTCGGAGCGTCTCCACCTGACGCTGACCCACCCTGCTCTGTGGTGTGTGTCGACAGACTGCCTCGGAGCGTCTCCACCTGACGCTGACCCACCCTGCTCTGTGGTGTGTGTCGACAGACTGCCTCGGAGCGTCTCCACCTGACGCTGACCCACCCTGCTCTGTGGTGTGTGTCGACAGACTGCCTCGGAGCGTCTCCACCTGACGCTGACCCACCCTGCTCTGTGGTGTGTGTCGACAGACTGCCTCGGAGCGTCTCCACCTGACGCTGACCCACCCTGCTCTGTGGTGTGTCGACAGACTGCCTCGGAGCGTCTCCACCTGACGCTGACCCACCCTGCTCTGTGGTGTGTGCCGACAGACTGCCTCGGAGCGTCTCCACCTGACGCTGACCCACCCTGCTCTGTGGTGTGTCGACAGACTGCCTCGGAGCGTCTCCACCTGACGCTGACCCACCCTGCTCTGTGGTGTGTCGACAGACTGCCTCGGAGCGTCTCCACCTGACGCTGACTGACCCACCCTGCTCTGTGGTGTGTGTCGACAGACTGCCTCGGAGCGTCTCCACCTGACGCTGACCCACCCTGCTCTGTGGTGTGTGTCGACAGACTGCCTCGGAGCGTCTCCACCTGACGCTGACCCACCCTGCTCTGTGGTGTGTGTCGACAGACTGCCTCGGAGCGTCTCCACCTGACGCTGACCCACCCTGCTCTGTGGTGTGTGTCGACAGACTGCCTCGGAGCGTCTCCACCTGACGCTGACCCACCCTGCTCTGTGGTGTGTGTCGACAGACTGCCTCGGAGCGTCTCCACCTGACGCTGACCCACCCTGCTCTGTGGTGTGTCGACAGACTGCCTCGGAGCGTCTCCACCTGACGCTGACCCACCCTGCTCTGTGGTGTGTGTCGACAGACTGCCTCGGAGCGTCTCCACCTGACGCTGACTGACCCACCCTGCTCTGTGGTGTGTGTCGACAGACTGCCTCGGAGCGTCTCCACCTGACGCTGACCCACCCTGCTCTGTGGTGTGTGTCGACAGACTGCCTCGGAGCGTCTCCACCTGACGCTGACTGACCCACCCTGCTCTGTGGTGTGTGTCGACAGACTGCCTCGCAGCGTCTCCACCTGACGCTGACCCACCCTGCTATGTGGTGTGTTTCGACAGACTGCCTCGGAGCGTCTCCACCTGACGCTGACCCACCCTGCTCTGTGGTGTGTGTCGACAGACTGCCTCGAAGCGTCTCCACCTGACGCTGACTGACCCACCCTGCTCTGTGGTGTGTGTCGACAGACTGCCTCGGAGCGTCTCCACCTGACGCTGACCCACCCTGCTCTGTGGTGTGTGTCGACAGACTGCCTCGGAGCGTCTCCACCTGACGCTGACCCACCCTGCTCTGTGGTGTGTCGACAGACTGCCTCGGAGCGTCTCCACCTGACGCTGACTCACCCTGCTCTGTGGTGTGTCGACAGACTGCCTCGGAGCGTCTCCACCTGACGCTGACCCACCCTGCTCTGTGGTGTGTGTCGACAGACTGCCTCGGAGCGTCTCCACCTGACGCTGACTGACCCACCCTGCTCTGTGGTGTGTGTCGACAGACTGCCTCGGAGCGTCTCCACCTGACGCTGACCCACCCTGCTCTGTGGTGTGTGTCGACAGACTGCCTCGGAGCGTCTCCACCTGACGCTGACCCACCCTGCTCTGTGGTGTGTCGACAGACTGCCTCGGAGCGTCTCCACCTGACGCTGACTGACCCTGCTCTGTGGTGTGTGTCGACAGACTGCCTCGGAGCGTCTCCACCTGACGCTGACTGACCCACCCTGCTCTGTGGTGTGTGTCGACAGACTGCCTCGGAGCGTCTCCACCTAACGCTGACCCACCCTGCTCTGTGGTGTGTGTCGACAGACTGCCTCGGAGCGTCTCCACCTGACGCTGACTGACCCACCCTGCTCTGTGGTGTGTGTCGACAGACTGCCTCGGAGCGTCTCCACCTGACGCTGACCCACCCTGCTCTGTGGTGTGTGTGTCGACAGACTGCCTCGGAGCGTCTCCATCTGACGCTGACCAGGGAGCAGATGCTGAAGGCTCAGGAGATGTTCAGCACGGCCAACAAGGTCACGCGGCCGGAGAAGGCGCTCATCCTGGGCTTCATCGCCGGATCCAGAGGTGAGACACGGCCGACACGGACGCGGTGTCTGCTGTACGGCTGTAACGTCGACACGTCATATGATACGTCACACGGCCGGACTGGGACGGTGAGAACGGTAACCCGCCACCGACTGAGACCCGCTCCTCCCAACCCGCGACCTCACCACTGTCCTCAGACAACCTGTGTCCTCACCTGGGTCACTATCACACTGTCCTCAGACAACCTGTGTCCTCACCTGGGTCACTATCACACTGTCCTCAGACAACCTGTGTCCTCACCTGGGTCACTATCACACTGTCCTCAGACAACCTGTGTCCTCACCTGGGTCACTATCACACTGTCCTCAGACAACCTGTGTCCTCACCTGGGTCACTATCACACTGTCCTCAGACAACCCGTGTCCTCACCTGAGTCACTATCACACTGTCCTCAGACAACCTGTGTCCTCACCTGGGTCACTATCACACTGTCCTCAGACAACCTGTGTCCTCACCGGAGTCACTATCACACTGTCCTCAGACAACCCGTGTCCTCAGACAACCCGTGTCCTCACCTGGGTCACTATCACACTGTCCTCAGACAACCTGTGTCCTCACCTGGGTCACTATCACACTGTCCTCAGACAACCTGTGTCCTCACCTGGGTCACTAGCACACTGTCCTCAGACAACCTGTGTCCTCACCTGAGTCACTATCACACTGTCCTCAGACAACCCGTGTCCTCGCCTGGGTCACTATCACACTGTCCTCAGACAACCCGTGCCCTCACCTGGGTCACTATCACACTGTCCTCAGACAACCCGTGTCCTCACCTGGGTCACTATCACACTGTCCTCAGACAACCCGTGTCCTCACCTGGGTCACTATCACACTGTCCTCAGACAACCTGTGTCCTCACCTGGGTCACTATCACACTGTCCTCAGACAACCTGTGTCCTCACCTGAGTCACTATCACACTGTCCTCAGACAACCTGTGTCCTCACCTGGGTCACTATCACACTGTCCTCAGACAACCTGTGTCCTCACCTGGGTCACTATCACACTGTCCTCAGACAACCCGTGTCCTCACCTGGGTCACTATCACACTGTCCTCAGACAACCTGTGTCCTCACCTGGGTCACTATCACACTGTCCTCAGACAACCCGTGTCCTCACCTGGGTCACTATCACACTGTCCTCAGACAACCCGTGTCCTCACCTGGGTCACTATCACACTGTCCTCAGACAACCCGTGTCATCACCGGAGTCACTATCACACTGTCCTCAGACAACCCGTGACCTCACATGGGTCACTATCACACTGTCCTCAGACAACCTGTGTCCTCACCTGGGTCACTATCACACTGTCATCAGACAACCTGTGTCCTCACCTGGGTCACTATCACACTGTCCTCAGACAACCTGTGTCCTCACCTGGGTCACTATCACACTGTCCTCAGACAACCTGTGTCCTCACCTGGGTCACTATCACACTGTCCTCAGACAACCCGTGTCCTCACCTGGGTCACTATCACACTGTCCTCAGACAACCTGTGTCCTCACCTGGGTCACTATCACACTGTCCTCAGACAACCTGTGTCCTCACCTGGGTCACTATCACACTGTCCTCAGACAACCCGTGTCCTCACCTGGGTCACTATCACACTGTCCTCAGACAACCTGTGTCCTCACCTGGGTCACTATCACACTGTCCTCAGACAACCTGTGTCCTCACCTGGGTCACTAGCACACTGTCCTCAGACAACCCGTGACCTCACCTGGGTCACTATCACACTGTCCTCAGACAACCTGTGTCCTCACCTGGGTCACTATCACACTGTCCTCAGACAACCCGTGTCCTCACCTGGGTCACTATCACACTGTCCTCAGACAACCCGTGTCCTCACCTGGGTCACTATCACACTGTCCTCAGACAACCGTGTCCTCACCTGGGTCACTATCACACTGTCCTCAGACAACCTGTGTCCTCACCGGAGTCACTATCACACTGTCCTCAGACAACCCGTGTCCTCGCCTGGGTCACTATCACACTGTCCTCAGACAACCTGTGTCCTCACCTGGGTCACTATCACACTGTCCTCAGACAACCAGTGTCCTCACCGGAGTCACTATCACACTGTCCTCAGACAACCTGTGTCTTCACCTGGGTCACTATCACACTGTCCTCAGACAACCTGTGTCCTCACCTGGGTCACTATCACACTGTCCTCAGACAACCTGTGTCCTCACCTGGGTCACTATCACACTGTCCTCAGACAACCCGTGTCCTCACCTGGGTCACTATCACACTGTCCTCAGACAACCCGTGTCCTCACCTGGGTCACTATCACACTGTCCTCAGACAACCCATGTCCTCACCTGAGTCACTATCACACTGTCCTCAGACAACCTGTGTCCTCACCTGGGTCACTATCACACTGTCCTCAGACAACCTGTGTCCTCACCGGAGTCACTATCACACTGTCCTCAGACAACCCGTGTCCTCACCTGGGTCACTATCACACTGTCCTCAGACAACCCGTGTCCTCACCTGGGTCACTCACACTGTCCTCAGACAACCCGTGACCTCACCTGGGTCACTATCACACTGTCTTCAGACAACCTGTGTCCTCACCTGGGTCACTATCACACTGTCCTCAGACAACCTGTGTCCTCACCTGGGTCACTATCACACTGTCCTCAGACAACCCGTGTCCTCACCTGGGTCACTATCACACTGTCCTCAGACAACCCGTGTCCTCACCTGGGTCACTATCACACTGTCCTCAGACAACCCGTGTCCTCACCTGAGTCACTATCACACTGTCCTCAGACAACCCATGTCCTCACCTGGGTCACTATCACACTGTCCTCAGACAACCCGTGTCCTCACCTGGGTCACTATCACACTGTCCTCAGACAACCCGTGTCCTCACCTGAGTCACTATCACACTGTCCTCAGACAACCTGTGTCCTCACCTGGGTCACTATCACACTGTCCTCAGACAACCTGTGTCCTCACCGGAGTCACTATCACACTGTCCTCAGACAACCCGTGTCCTCACCTGGGTCACTATCACACTGTCCTCAGACAACCCGTGTCCTCACCTGGGTCACTATCACACTGTCCTCAGACAACCCGTGACCTCACCTGGGTCACTATCACACTGTCCTCAGACAACCTGTGTCCTCACCTGGGTCACTATCACACTGTCCTCAGACAACCCGTGACCTCACCTGGGTCACTATCACACTGTCCTCAGACAACCTGTGTCCTCACCTGGGTCACTATCACACTGTCCTCAGACAACCCGTGTCCTCACCTGGGTCACTATCACACTGTCCTCAGACAACCCGTGTCCTCACCTGAGTCACTATCACACTGTCCTCAGACAACCCATGTCCTCACCTGGGTCACTATCACACTGTCCTCAGACAACCTGTGTCCTCACCTGGGTCACTATCACACTGTCCTCAGACAACCCGTGTCCTCACCTGGGTCACTATCACACTGTCCTCAGACAACCTGTGTCCTCACCTGGGTCACTATCACACTGTCCTCAGACAACCCGTGTCCTCACCTGGGTCACTATCACACTGTCCTCAGACAACCTGTGTCCTCACCTGGGTCACTATCACACTGTCCTCAGACAACCTGTGTCCTCACCTGGGTCACTATCACACTGTCCTCAGACAACCTGTGTCCTCACCTGGGTCACTATCACACTGTCCTCAGACAACCTGTGTCCTCACCTGGGTCACTATCACACTGTCCTCAGACAACCCGTGTCCTCACCTGGGTGACGTGGTCACCATTAAGCTGTCCGAGTCTGCTGAGCGGCTGGCGGCCGCCGACGCCGGCCCGTGCGCAGCCGTGGTCGCCGAGACACACTTCCAGATGAACTACGCGACCGGCGAGTGGAAACGCGTCAAGAAGTTCCGCCGACTGGACAAGATGGTTGGCTGAGCCCCCGCAGCAGCAGCTGCTCTGACCGGGCAGCGATCCAGAGGTGTTGGCGAGTGGACATCACTGTGTTAGGCTAATGGCGCTGATCGCACACGTGCGTACAGCGCAGAAGGAACGTTGTTCACGCCTGGATCGTTGTCAGTTTGGTTTAATGTTGGCGCTGGTTCAATATTAGTGCTGAACACAATGGTAGTGCTGCCAGATCCGGTCCATGTTGCATGTTCATTCATTGCTTTGTGTTGCCTATTAACATTATCAACGAAATTCGTTCTTTAGTGTTGGGTTTCGGAGAGCGATGAGTGTAAAACAAATAACCCGAACGTCCTACTCGCTGGGTACACCCTGGCAATATTAAAGGACATTTAGAGCGAATACGGTTTCGTAAGGGGAAGTAGGGTTTAGATTTCACTCAGCAAGCCTAGCTTGGCGACGGATCGATCTAGCATACGGCCATACAAGAGTTGATTGAGTTTCGTCTACAATTGTCCGAGTTTGTCCCCGCGGATGCCCTGCAGCGCCATCTGACTGGCTTTCTGACCGCCACCACCCGCAGCTGCTCACCCATGTTAGAGACAGAGTCGACTGCAGCTCGCTACACACCCTGAAGCAGCCTAAAAGTGCACAGTTATGACGAACTAATCAGAATCGCAACGTTCCAGACCAGGCTTGGTGCTGAGTGGGATCATCGCGCTTACTAGTGATTGGTGGAGCATTTAGCACCGTGCATTTTGTTCTCGATATCAAGAGATGACTGCATTTGTCATGGAATGGGTAGTCATCGACTCATAATTGCGTCATTCGTTCAAAAGAAATACTATAGTGTCACAAGTTACCAGGAACAAGAAAGTGTCAACAAAACTCAGGCAATAACTAAACATGATTAACTGATTGAACTGATAGACAACTGATCTGATCTTCAAGTTAATGTTGGAACTATATTTGAGAATATTCAAACATATGATTGATCTAAATCTATGATTGGACATCAATCTGCTGGCAATATATCTGAACAAATTAAATAGTGTTTATTCATTTGCATGTTTCAGCGTGCCTTTTAAGTCTCATTCGATACGAGCGTGGTTCATTGTATAAGAAAAACGCTACCATTTGATCCCTCGTTTGCCATTTCGGCTGAGTGAAGTACATCACGAAAATCGCATAATTTATTTGTCGGTATGAGAATGCGAACCATTCTTGCAAGTTAACATGCAAACTTAATCGCCAGCATTGACAACAAAAAAACGTATTAAAAGGTTCATAACACCACCGACGGCATGGTTTATTGATTACACTTTAAGAGCACAGATAGAACACGTTAGGCTCATTCCCGACCGTTTGGCATGCATATAATTAAAGCAACAATTTGTCGGCAATTCCCATTACAGCTTCTACCTGAAGAAACAGGATGGATACATCTCGGCGGCACCGACAGTGGACGAAAACGGGCCACCGACTGCGGACTGATCCAAAATAATCTGCCGTTCGTCCTGTCACACAGCACTGGGCAGCAGTCAGCACGGGCGCGGCCCGACTGGTGAGAACACACACACATCCGTCCACACGCCAATGAGGATGTTCACAGAGAGCACGGCGCCGTCGACACGACCAGCACAATAGTCCATATAATCTCCGAATCTTCATAAAATCCAAACGCTCAATAATCAGCGGATGGAAGCTACCATTGAAATTATCTGCCCGAGGACTGACATAAAAAAGAAACAGGTAATCAGGCATACACTTGCACAATGACTTACGCGTAGGTGTCCGCTCACCGAGTGACGGCCCGACCATGTGTGTCCAGCAGGCGCATGCAGCCGCCGCCGCCCAGGTGCGCCTCTCGCCCCTCCCGGCCTAGACGAACACCTTGGCCAGCGCGTCCGCGCCGGCCGAGGCGATGTACGGCTTGGTCGGGTGGAAGCCGACACAGTGGATGCTCTCGTCGCACTTTTTGCGGTGCGCGGTGATCTCCTGCACGCACTGTTTGTTGTCGAGGTTCCAGAGACGCAGACTGCAGTCGTGGCTGCCGGAGAGCAGGTAGAGCCCGTTCGGGTCCACGGCCAGGCTGGTGACGGCGTCCTGGTGCGCCACCATCGCCTGCAGCACCTTGCCCGTCACGTTGTCGTAGAAGCGGATGTGGCGATCCTCGTGCGCCGCCACCGTCACCGGCATGGTCGGGTGCGACACCACGCAGTTGACCTGGTCACGAGCCGCGCCCTCCGCGTTCTGGCTCGACTCGAGCTGCACCACCAGCTTGGAGGTCTCCAGGTCGTAGATGGCGGAGCGGCCACTGGTGTACGCCACCACCATTTGGCTGCAGTCCTCGTGGACGAAGTCGACGGAGCTGGGCAGGCCCATGGGCGGCTCGGCGGCGTACGACTGCAGCAGCGGCGCCTTGCTGCCAGGGTTCCACAGCTTGACGGTGCCGTCAGCCGAGCAGGACAGCAGCTGCGTCTTCTGCGTGTGGAAGGCCAGGCCCCAGACGGCGTCTGTGTGCTCAGTCAGCGTCTGACTCAGCACGTCCGGGTCGTACGCGTCATACGGGTCGATGTTGGAGTTGGGCACGTTCCAGACACGCACAGTGCCATCCAGGCCACCCGAGTAGCACTGCTCGCCGGTTGGGTTCATACTGACACACAGCACAGCTCCCATGTGGCCCCGGAACGTATAGATTGGCTCCACATCCAGAAATGCAGACTTCTTGGCTGGAATGGTGCGCTTCAAGTTCCACAGCTTCATTGTATGATCCTCACTTGCAGTCACTAGCACTGGCTCAATGGGATGAAAGGCCAATGCCCTGATCCCATCAAAGTGGGATCTCAGTGTGTACTTTGCATTCCACATTTTGGAGTATGACTCTTTGCTTGCTACAGTGTCATCATATATCCCTTCAGCATCATTGGAAACTGTCAGCTGTGCAAGCTCTCCCAAGCCCATTTGTTCCAGTCCTTCATCATTGACCCCAACACCATACTGACCAGTATTTGATCTGGCTGGTGGTTGCTGATGATCTGCATCTACCATCCTCACTCCACTATCCTCCCAAGGATTCACCATGTTGCCAATGTTACTGAAGTTGAACTCCAGAGACTTCAAGGCCATCACCATACTTGATGCATCAGATTCATCATCCCCTGCACTTTTCTCTTCTTTCACTGTGTTTATCTCTTCACTTTTCCAGTCTTCATCATCATCATCTCCTTCATCCACTTCAACACCATCATTGAGAAAGTCAAAGTTTTCTAAAACAGCCTGTTCTGCCTCTCTCAACATGTCTTCAGCTAAAATACCAGCTCTGCTCTGTGCTGTTGTCTTAGTCTGCCCATCTGACTTTGCAGTCACTGGCTCACTGTTCACAAGAGGTGGGCTCCCATTCTTGTTCTCTTTCAGCCCTAACAAGGAACGCACCCTGTTCGATCTCACATCAATCACTGTATCAGTGTAACCAATCTCATGCAAGTACTGCCTCAGAAGCTGCCGACCCTGACGCCATGATATATTGCTGTTTGATGTGATCAGCTGATCACCCTCCATGATGTCTTCCTGACTACCCTCATCAAATACTGGTGGCTTCAAGTCTCCTTGAGACAGCTCAGCTCCATATTTGAGCTTGTGGTATCTGGCTCGCTCTTGCTTCAAAGCATGCTCCAGCATTTTTATTCTCCTCACCAAGTCATTCTTTAGATTTTCTTGTCCTTTTCGCTCACCTTGCAAGAAAGCAATCTTGGCCTCCAGTTCAGCCCGTTCAACATCCCACTTTGACCTTTGCAGCTCAAACTTTGCCCACTCATGCTGTATGTAGTGTAGGATTCCAGGTATAGAGTATGCATTTCTGGGATTTTCCTCTTGCTTTGAACCACTGACAGACATCCCTTCAGCCACTTGGCCATTGTGGTTTTGAACAGACATGTCTGCCTCCCCAGTTGCCACTGTCATGACCAAAATCTACGTTCGCAATCCCATTTACCTTGGCGTTGGGTAGTAACTCAACCTATTGTTTTGTTTCATTCCAATTCAGCCATCAACATCACATGCCACTCGCATTCCTCGGCGCCTGCCAGGGACCATTGATGATGTATCACTCTGAGACTATAATCTAGTGTACAATGGTCTCAACAAATCAGCCGACCAGATTCAGTCACCACTTCAGACCGCCCACGCCCTCTCAATTCCGCCTGTTAAAAGTCCATGGCCGTGGGAATCGCGCATCCGAACGAAACATTCGGATTTCGGGCATACATAAATGACGCACAACACCGTTGCACGTCGCAGTGCTCAGTCTACTCAGTCGCCATTTGTTATTCTTAGAGAAGGAAAAACACTTCATTGAAATATACTTGCAAATGGAAATGCAGCAAAAACAATAAATGCATTGAGTAGTAAAAATTTGCTTTATAACTTCAAAATTCAAGTTTGTAAATTGTAAGATGCTTCGAAAAGTCGAAAAACTGAAAAACTGAAATAAAAACAATTTGTGACAAGTACTTGTACACAGTACTTATCCCTGCAAGGATAATGCAAGCAAAATAGCAAGAGTAGCTCACTAGTACATTTGTGTGGGATATTGAGCTTATCTGGTGGTGCAGTGCGCACGCAGGGGGGGGGGGAGGGTCAGCTGATCCCCCCCCGAAATTTCTGAGGGGACCCGCATCAAAAGCGGGTCCTTCCCGCATACCCGCATCAAAAGCGGGTATTCTGGCCCATACCTGGCGGAGCCCGGTTTTGGTAAGGCCTGATCGAGGCAGGGGCCTGGTGCTGGCAGGCATAATATGGGGCCCGGTCCTTGCATATTATTGATGCGGGCCGTTTCTGGTAGGGGCCCGGTCTTGGCCAGGCCCGGTGCTGGCAAAGGCGTGGCATGGGGCCCGGTCAGGACGAGGGTCCGGTCACAACAGGACCCGGTCCTTGCATATTCTTGATACAGGCCCCTTTCTAGTAGGGGCCCGGTCTTGGTCAGGTCCAATCGAGGCAGGGGCCCGGTGCTGGCAAAATCGTGATGTGGCCATGGGGCCCGGTCAGGACGAGGGCCCGGACACAACAGGGCCCTCTCCTTGCAAATTATTTGATACAGGCCCCTTCCTGACCGGGGCCCGTTCCTGGTAGGGGCCCGATCGACAGGGCCCCGTTGCTGGTAGAGGTGTGATATGGGGTCAGGTCGAGGGCCCGGTCCTTGCAAATGATTGATACGGGCCCTTTCCTGGTAGGGGCCCGGTCTTGGTCAAGCCCGATCGAGGCAGGGGCCCAGTGCTAGCAAAGGCGTGATATGGGGCCCGGTCAGGACGAGAGCTCGGTCACAAGATCCAGTCCTTGTATATTCTTGATACGGGCCCGGTCCTTGCAAATGATTGATACGGGCCCTTTCCTGGTAGGGGCCCGGTCTTGGTCAAGCCCGATCGAGGCAGGGGCCCAGTGCTAGCAAAGGCGTGATATGGGGCCCGGTCAGGACGAGAGCTCGGTCACAAGATCCAGTCCTTGTATATTCTTGATACGGGCCCGTTCCTGGTAGGGGCCCGGTTTGGTCAGGCCCGATCGAGACATGGGCCCGGTGCTAGCAAAGGCGTGATATGGGGCCCGGTCAGGATGAGGGCCCCGTCGGCCGTCACAACAGGGCCCGGTCCTTAGAAATGCTTGATACGGTCACGTTCTGGTGACACGGGCCCGTTTCTAGTAGGGGCCCGGTCTTGATCAGGCCCGATCGAAGCAGGGGCCCGGTGCTGGCAAATACGTGATATGGGGCCCGGTCAAAACGAAGGCCCGGTCACAACAGGGCCCGGTCTTTGCATTTTCTTGATACGGGCCCGTTTCTGGTAGGGGTCCGGTCTTGGTCAGCTCCGATCGAGGTAGGGGCCCGGTGCTGGCAAAGGCGTGATATGGGGCCTGGTCAGGACAAGGCCCCGGTCACAACAAGGCGCGCTCCTGGGAAATTATTTGATACGACCCTTTCCTGGTAGGGGCCCGTTCCTGGTAGGGGTCCGATCGAGGCAGGGTCCCGGTGCTGTCAGGCGTGCCGCGTAATATGGGGCCCGGTCAGGATGAAGGCCCGGTCACAACAGGGCCCGGTCCTTGCATATTCTTGATACGTGACCGTTTCTGGTAGGGGTCCGGTCTTGATCAGGCCCGATCGCGGTAGGGGCTCGGTGCTGGCAAAGGCGTGATACGGAGCCCGGTCAGGACGAGGGCTCGGTCACAACAGGGCCCGCTCCTTGCATTTTTTTAGACGGACCCGTCCCTGGTAGAGGCCCGATCAAGGCAGGGCCCCGGTGCTGACAGAGGGGTGATATGGGGCCCGGTCAGGTCTAGTCTCTGGCCAAAACTAGTAGCTAGAGCAAACAACTAAATGTATCCCTTTACAACTGAGAAATATCCCTTTTGTTTTTTTCCCCGTAGTTACATTAAAAAGTTCACGATTATAACTTGACCTTAGGTCACCGATATAGAAAATCCGAGAAATTGTAGTCCCTAATGACCTCATGACGTGCCATGAGTTTCATGTCGCTCGGTTAACCACTGTGCCGGCGCGGCGGTGCTACCAAGAAGTTGTTTGGTGGTCATGTCATTTAACCTGACCTGACCTGACCTGTTCGGGACCCAATTTTGTTGCCAAAACGTGGCTTAGCTATTCATTTCACGTTGCTGAAAGTTTCAAGTAAATATCTATATGCGTTTTCTGATTATGGCGATAAAAAAACAAGGGGCGAAAAAACGCCCCCGAGCGCCTCCAGGGTTAATTCCTATTCCGTTCGAGAACGTAGCCTAGCATAGTTTATACGGGACTGTGACGTCCAAAGGCTGGTACTTTTAAACCTGTAGAGGACATGAATCTGGGAGGTTAGAAAGGTAAACAGCGCCATAATTTGTTCCAATTTCAAAAATGGCCTCAATTTCCGAAGAGATAATTCATTCATGCCTAGAGAATATAAAGTCCCGTGTAAACGCGGTTTCTATCTACACTACAATTTGCGCATAAGCATCTCAAACATATATGGGCGTAGCCACATAATATTGTAACGCTCAACTACACTGATTAAATAAAATGCTTCGCTATTTGGCACATGTTACGTTTCATCGTCAATACTAGAGATGTACCTAGGGAACGATTATTTTGAATACCCAAGCCCACCGAAGACAATGGGTAGCAGATCTACCGAAAAAAATAACACCTAGTTAATACGACGTTTGACATTTTTGACGCGATCTGTTCCCCGTGCTTCTCTCATTTTGACCAAACTCCAGAAAGCCTGTGCGCAGCTTCCAGACAGGTATGCAGAAACTGGTTGACACCAGGCCCTGGATCCGTTGGTTATGCCAATTCCCAAGTCATGCGCGAGACCGTCTCCACATTCGTTGCGATGCTGTATGTTGTAAAGACAGTACAAATCAGCCATGTATCGAACCAACTGATCACACATACCATGTACCTGCTACGAAAATACCGTATCCGTTCACCAGTCACCACTACTGCGCGTTGTCATTGACCTCATTTCGTCAACTCTCGACAGTTTT
>JAXIVJ010015225.1:0-32236 GCA_036785665.1 Chirona hameri | reverse complement strand
TGAATGCCACCCCCCACGCCCTCCTCGTGGCACACTTTTTTGAAGCCCGTTAAACCTTCGTTATACGGTAAAACTAAGCATTTCTTGGGAGCCTCTCTTTTTTCCCTATTTTTCGTGAAAAACGTTCTTCTAGCCGACATATGAGCGTCATGGATAAACCATTCAGGATATCGTAGCTCGGCAAATATTCTTTGAATATTTATAATTTCTTCCCCGAGTGTTTCTGAGTTGCAGATCCTATATGCTCTAAGGAATAGCCCCAATATCACTGCCTTTTTGGTACGCTTGTCATGAAAAGAGTAATAATGAATGTAGGCGTTTGAGTTAGTCGGCTTTCTGTAGACTGAGAAGCGAAACCCTGATGGCCCTTTGTGAACCAAAACATCCAAAAATGGAATCTGGTCGTTCTTTTCCCACTCAACTTTAAACTTAATACATGAATGAAGATTATTGAGCCGAGTGAAAAAGCTGTCAAAGTCGCTATCTTCCGGCCAAATGGAAAACACATCATCTACGTACCTAAGCCAAACCAAGCTGGGAGGCGCTATATCCTTAAGCAGCTTGCTTTCAAAATATTCCATGAAAAGATTGGCCAAAATAGGTGAGAGAGGATTTCCCATCGTTAAACCCGCCTTCTGCCTATAAAACCTATCGTTGGCTACAAACACATTGTCATCTAAGACCACTTTGATTAGATCGATAAATTTCTTGTTACTTATCGGTATATCTAAGTTTAACCTAGGAATGATTTCTTCCAGGTACTTAATCGTTTCGTTCACCGGTACCATCGTAAATAACGATTCTACATCGAAACTGACCAATCGACTACCTGCCGGGATTTTAAGACCTTTTACCTTCTCACAAAAATCCTGACTATTCTTTATGTAGGAATCCGAGCTTATACCTACAACAGGAGCGAGCTGATTGGCAAGCCATTTAGACAGTTTGTACGTTACGGAACCAACATTGGATATGATTGGCCTAAGAGGATTGCCTACCTTGTGAGTTTTAGGAAGACCGTACATGTATGGCAGAGATGAGTTCATGCTTTGAAAGCGAAAACGCCTACATTCATTATTATCTTTTCATGGAATATTTTGAAAGCAAGCTGCTTAAGGATATAGCGCCTCCCAGCTTGGTTTGGCTTAGGTACGTAGATGATGTGTTTTCCATTTGGCCGGAAGATAGCGACTTTGACAGCTTTTTCACTCGGCTCAATAATCTTCATTCATGTATTAAGTTTAAAGTTGAGTGGGAAAAGAACGACCAGATTCCATTTTTGGATGTTTTGGTTCACAAAGGGCCATCAGGGTTTCGCTTCTCAGTCTACAGAAAGCCGACTAACTCAAACGCCTACATTCATTATTACTCTTTTCATGACAAGCGTACCAAAAAGGCAGTGATATTGGGGCTATTCCTTAGAGCATATAGGATCTGCAACTCAGAAACACTCGGGGAAGAAATTATAAATATTCAAAGAATATTTGCCGAGCTACGATATCCTGAATGGTTTATCCATGACGCTCATATGTCGGCTAGAAGAACGTTTTTCACGAAAAATAGGGAAAAAAGAGAGGCTCCCAAGAAATGCTTAGTTTTACCGTATAACGAAGGTTTAACGGGCTTCAAAAAAGTGTGCCACGAGGAGGGCGTGGGGGTGGCATTCACGTACCCGAATACGATATCGAAAACCTTGATAAAAAACAAACCCAAAAGTGAAAAAACACTGGTGTTTATACGATCCCATGTAAGGTGTGCCCTAACACATCTTATGTAGGGGAAACGGGAAGGAGTTTGGAAAAAAGGAAATACGAACACCGGAGGGACATACGAGTAGGAAATGAGAAAAGCGCAATTTTTTGTCATGTTAGGGATTATCAGCATTCACTAGATTTCGACCAAGCCAGAATCGTGTTCAGTTCAGATGATTACATCAAACGCCGTGTTGTAGAATCAGCATTAATTAGTACAACACAAAATATGAATCTGTCACAGGGCCATTTCGCTTTCAATAAAGTGATATCGGGAATAATTAAAGCGAGGTTTTGCAACGAAAGCTCCACTTGAATTGTGTCATGCGCGTGTGTGTGGTGAAAAAACAATGTTTTGTGAAAATGTAAAACTGCTTCGATGCTGTGCAATCATGTATGTAAAACTTTGACAAGGGGTCGAGATGATCCGAAACTGTTAGTTTGAATACATGCCTAATTTCTGACTCCGAAGTGTGGTTTTTAGATATATATATATATATATATATATATATATATATATATATATATATATATATATATATATATATATATATATATATATATATATATATATATATATATATATATATATATATATATATATATATATATATATGTATGTACGTACGTACGTACGTGCGTGCGTGCGTGCGTGCGTGCGTGCGTGCGTGCGTGCGTGCGTGCATGCGTGCATGCATGCATGCATGCATACATACATACATACATACATACATACATACATACATACATACATACATACATACATACATACATACATACATACATACATACATACATACATACATACATACATACATACATACATACATACATACATACATACATACATACATACATACATACATACATACATACATACATACATACATACATACATACATACATACATACATACATACATACATACATACATACATACATACATACATACATACATACATACATACATGCATGCATGCATGCATGCATGCATGCATACATACATACATACATACATACATACATACATACATACATACATACATACATACATACATACATACATACATACATACATACATACATACATACATACATACATACATACATACATACATACATACATACATACACACACACACACACACACACACACACACACACACACACACACACACACACACACATACATACATACATACATACATACATACATACATACATACATACATACATACATACATACATACATACATACATACATACATACATACATACATACATACATACATACATACATACATACATACATACATACATACATACATACATACATACATACATACATACATACATACATACATACATATATATATGTATATATATAAATATATATATATATATATATATATATATATATATATATATATATATATATATATATATATATATATATATATATATATATATATATATATATATATATATATATATATATATATATATATATATATATATATATATATATATATATATATATATATATATATATATATATATATATATATATATATATATATATATATATATATATATATATATATATATATATATATATATATATATATATATATATATATATATATATATATATATATATATATATATATATATATACATACATACATACATACATACATACATACATACATACATACATACATACATACATACATACATACATACATACATACATACATACATACATACATACATACATACATACATACATACATACATACATACATACATACATACATACATACATACATACATACATACATACATACATACATACATACATACATACATACATACATACATACATACATACATACATACATACATACATACATACATACATACATACATACATACATACATACATACATACATACATACATACATACATACATACATACATACATACATACATACATACATACATACATACATACATACATACATACATACATACATACATACATACATACATACATACATACATACATACATACATACATACATACATACATACATACATACATACATACATACATACATACATACATACATACATACATACATACATACATACATACATACATACATACATACATACATACATACATACATACATACATACATACATACATACATACATACATACATACATACATACATACATACATACATACATACATACATACATACATACATACATACATACATACATACATACATACATACATACATACATACATACATACATACATACATACATACATACATACATACATACATACATACATACATACATACATACATACATACATACATACATACATACATACATACATACATACATACATACATACATACATACATACATACATACATACATACATACATACATACATACATACATACATACATACATACATACATACATACATACATACATACATACATACATATATATATATATATATATATATATATATATATATATATATATATATATATATATATATTAAATACAAAGAGGGCTTACTCTACATCAAAAATTAAACTCGGAACTTTCGGGTATATTGTAACACCCTGACGAAGGGTGTTACAATATACCCGAAAGCTCCGCTTTTCATATTTTTTGTGTGTGTGTGTGGAGTAAGTCGTCTTTCGGTATTTAATCTTCATCTGGGATCTCTACGTGCTTTTGGCCCTTCCAGTCTGACCAGGGACTCCTCTGACCTTCCAAGAAGCCCCTCCTGTGTGTCAAGGGGGCCATTCGTCCTGTTCAGAGGTCCTTCCGGCCTGACCAGGGACTGCACTGGCTGCTTTGTCGCCCTGCCGACATGCTCAGGGGCCACTCCGACCTGCCCTGGGGCCCCTTCGTGCTGGCTAAGGGCCAATTCGGCATGTTTAGGGACCCTTCTTACCCGCCCAGGGGGTCCTTTTGGTCTGGTCAGAGGCCCCCTTTGATCTGCACAGGGGCCCTTTGAACTTTGCAGGAGCCCTCTGGTCTCTCCAAGGGGCCCTCCAGCCTTCTAAGGGGCCCTTCCGACCTGACAAGGGACTGCGCTGGCTGCTTTGTCTCCTTGCGACATGCTCCGAGGGCCCTCCGACCTGCCCTTGGCCCCTCCGTGCTGACTAGGGGCCCATTCAGCATGTTCAGGGGGCCTTCTGACCCACATAGGGGCCCTTTCGGTCTGGTCAGGGGCCCCTCTGACCTGCACAGGGGCCCTATTAACTTCCCAGGGGCCCTCTGGTCTGTCCAGGGGCCCTCCAACCTGCTCAGGGGCCCTTATGACCTGGAAAGGGACTGCGCTGGCCGCTTTGTCGCCCTGCCAACATGCATTGGGGCCTCTCGAACTGCCCAGGGGCCCCTCTGTGCTGGATAGGGACCCATTCGACGTGTTCAGGGGGCCCTCTGATCCGCTCAGGGGCCCTTTCGGTCTGGCCAGGGGCCCCTCTGACATTTACATGGCTCTTTTGAACGTACCAAGGGCCCTAATGGCCCTAAAGGGCCTTTGAAGTGCTCTAAACTCTCTAAAGACCACGCTTCGCGTGGTAAAGAGCACATGATACCGCGTTTCGCGCGGTCTCGGCCCTTTTAGGCGGGCGTAGTGCGCCGAAAAGGGCCCTCTTGGCCTCCGGGGGGGGGGGGGGGGGGGAGGGAGGGACGGCGGTCGCACCCACCGCCCCCTTGGATACGTACCTTCATCAGCTTAATATCTGATTTGAACAAGGACATAATTTTGAGTGGGAGCATGTCTATGCCAAACGTGAACAATTTTACATATAAAGTGATCTCAACTTATAAGGTACTCTGTTCAGGGGGGTATTTAGGGGGGACACTGCACCATGTCCCTCCCCCGCCCCCCCCCCCATTGGGTGCCGAAAGCGCCCTCATGCACCGAAGGCGACGAAGTCGGTTTTCGGCGCCTTCGGTTCATGAACTGTGAGGCGCGCTCCTGCTGAATATGAGGCGCGTTCCACTAAATGTAAGGCGCGCCCCGATACACATCTAAAGGCGCCCTCCCACATACCTCCAAAGGCGCTCTCCTACATACCTTTAAAGCGCGCTCCCAAATGCATCCAAAGGCGTTTTCCCACATAGGTCAAAGCGCCCTCCCAAATACTTCCAGAGGCGCCCTCCGATACACCTCTGAAGGCGCCCTCTCACATAGCTCCAAAGACGACCTCCAATACACCTCTGCAAACGCTTTCCCACATGCCTTCAAAGGCGCCCTTTGATACACCTCTGAAGGCGCCCTCAAACATACCTCCAAAGGCGGCCTCCCATATACCTCCAAAGGTGTTCTCCGATACAAAGCTGAAGGCGCCCTCCTATATACCACCAAAGGCGCCCACCGATGCACCTTTGAAGGCGCCCTCACACACACCTACAGGCTCCAAAGGCGCCCTCCAATACATATCCGATGGCGCCCTCCCACATACCTTCGAAGTCGCCCTCGAATACACT
Source organism: Chirona hameri (assembly GCA_036785665.1). Lineage (NCBI taxonomy): Eukaryota > Metazoa > Arthropoda > Thecostraca > Balanomorpha > Balanidae > Chirona > Chirona hameri. The sequence continues at coordinate 25,939 of JAXIVJ010015225.1, read as the reverse complement.
TTCGGAGGCGTCCTTTAATACATTTCAGAAAGCGCCCTCCGATACACCTCGAAGGTGCCCCTCCCACATGCCTCCAAAGGCGCCCATCGATACACCTCTGAAGGCGCCCTCCCACATAGTCCAAAGGCACCCTCAGATACATTTATCCGAGGACCGAGGGCGACCTCCATACATACCTCCAAAGGTGCCCTTCACTGAATGTGAGGCGGGGGCGCCTCTGGTCTCACAGAGGGCGCCTCTAGAGTTATTTGGGAGGGCGCCCTCATATTTATCGGCGGGCGCCTTCGGAGGAGTGTGGGAAGGCGCCTTCAGAGGTGTATCGGAGGGCGCTTTTGGAGGCATCTGGGAGGGCTCATTCAGAAGTGTATCGGAAGGTGCCTTTGAAGGTATTTGGGAGGGCACCTTCAGGTGTGTATCGGAGGGCGCCCTTGGAGGTATGTGGGAGGGCACTTTCAAAGGTGTATCGGAGGTTGCCTTTGGAGCTATATGGGATGGCGCCTTCAGAGGTGCATCGGAGGGCGCCATCGGAAATGTACTGTAGGGTGCCTTCGGGGGTATGTGGGAGGGCGCTTTCAGAGGTGTATCGGAGGGTGCCTTTGGAGGCAGTGACGTCGCCACAAAACTTTGAGTGGGGCGGGGGGGGGGGGGGGGGGGCGAAGTGTTAGGGGGAGGGGCAGCCAGGGGTTCGGGGGACAACCCCAGGGACGTATTTAGGGGGGAGTAAGTTCAGGTGCCGCCCTCAGCCCAGGTACCGCCCTCAGACCAGGTGCCGCCCTCAGGTCAGGTGCCGCCCTCAGGCCAGGTGCCGCCCTCATATTAGATGCTGCCTTCAGGCCAGGTGCTACCTTCACCCCAGGTACTGCCCTCAGGCCAGGTGCCGCCCTCAGGCCAGGTGCCGTCCTCAGACCAGATGCCGCCTTCATACTAGATATCACCCTCATACCAGATGCCGCCTTCAGACTAGATGTCACCCTCAGACCAGATGCCGCCTTCAGACTCGATGCCGCCTTCAGACTAGATGTCATCCTCAGACCAGGTGTCGCCCTCAGACTAGATGTCACTCTCAGACCAGGTGCCGCTTTCAGGCCAGGTGCCGCACTCAGGCATAACAGGGCGCCTCTGGCTCGCGTAGTAGGGCGCCTGAAATGCCGACAGGCGCCCTTCCTTCGACAGGGGCGGCTAAAGAGAGCGGCCTGGAGTGACCTAGGTGCCGTCCTCAAATGAGGTGCCGCCCTCAGGTTAGGTGCCGCCGGCCGCCCTCAGACATACCAGGTTATGTCCTCAGACCAGGTGCCGCCCTCAGACGAGATGCCGCCCTTAGACCAGGTGCTGCCCTCTGGCCAGGTGCAGCCCTCAGACAAGGTGCCACCCTCAGGTCAGGTTCCGCTGGGATAATTTTTGGAGGCTAGAAAGAACAGGAGCAGGGTGAATTTTGGTAGACGTCATGGGTGGAGTCAGGGCTGATTTGGACAAGCCTGTGTGCGGGGCAGGGCGGAGTTCCGCATGCCTGGGACTTCGGCACACCGGGTAAAAGGGCAGGGCTGATTTTGTGAAGCCTGGGAACGGGGTGGGTGGATTTCCGCTGACCCGAGTGCAAAATTGTCTGTTTGCCATCCACTTCTTTAACTGAGGTGTTGTGCTTTATCGCGAGCATTCCTCAGTTTTGCTCTATTATGTTCCCATTCATGAATGGAAAAGACATGAATGCCTCTTTATTGCCATAGTTTTGATTTTGGTGTGGCGTTGAATTTGGATTTTTTGCGTTATTTGTTCACAAATCCTGGTCAATTCCACGAATTACACGGTTAAAAAATATTCGAGAATATCATCAAGTGGAAAGAACAGTTAATTTAAGTTATCGATTTATTGTATAATTTACTTGATTAACTTCTATGTTATTTTGCTATTTTTGTCATTTACCCCCCCCCCCCCCGCTCAACAACACCTTTCGCTGACGGCGCCCTCATGTGGGGGTTTGGCGTTCTCTTGGGGACTTGTCCCCCCCCCCCCCCTTGACGGATTTATAAATACTCCACCGACTCGGTTACCTCAATTTTCCTTGGAAGGGTCGTTATCTCCCAAAAAGAACGGCGCAAGGGATACATACAACAAAAAAAACATAATAAAGTATTGTGCTAGTGATTCATTATTCACCTGTAAATGTCCTCCACAAAAGCAAATGAAAATAAACGAACACCAATTTCATTGTTAAACGTGAAAAAACATTTTCACGTATTGTAGCTTAGCGAAATGCAGCTTCCTGCTCCGTGTTTTCGCAAAGCTGACAATGTTGTAATTTTATTTTCATGTAATTTATCTCAATGTCGTCCCGAGTATCCACTTAACAGATTTGTCACCGAACAAATGATAATCTTAAGATATTAGTGATTACATGCATGGCATGAGTCAGACGGAGGCTGCAAAGATGTTAACCCATCAGTTTGCCTGATCGCTATGGCGATAAATGACCGAGGAGAATATTGTTCGCGATGAAATTGGATCCTGCAAGGGTTCACGGAACCCCTGTTTATCAGCAAGATATGGACAATAGATGTGCGTGTTATGGGTGGATATGGGATAACATTGTACGGACTTCTCAATGGCGTATGTTTCAGTGAACAATACCGCTCCATTTGCTGTCCAGGGAGTGATAAAGCAGGTTTGACATCCAAAAAGGTAAAATTATATGTTTTCCAAATTCCACTCGCTAATTAACATTAATATAATTAATCTAATTAATAATAATTAATATAATTCATATAATTATCAGCCGAACAGTCTCATATTTGCATAACATTACACATTTGTAGAAGAGACATTCATCTACGTTATGAAATTGGTGACATACCTTTAGCCCTTTTGGTTCCTGAGATGTGAATACAAAACTGAAAAAACGCCAGAAAATCGACGTATCCACAGTCAAAGCTTACTGGCGCGTGCCCCGTATCGCGCAGAGACCCACATCTGGTATGACACTATTCGCCGTTCTTTCCTCTACAGAAGTGTGCCAGTTTCATCCCGATCCGACCTATAGTTGGCGATATATGCGTCCGAGATTGTTACCGTTTTCGGCTGTTTTTTTAACGTTAAAAAAACACGGCCGCCCCATGTTAAACCTATGTGAACTTTGATCACTCACCATGCGCTCGCTAGACACCGCACCGGGATGCTTTTGTGCCTAAGCAATGTATTATCCACTAAGCTACAATCTAATAACAGTTCAGCACCTGGAAGTGTTAGTCTGTTGGCGCCTGACTATGGCGGCCGCCGCGTCTGGTGCTCCGTTGTTTTTGTGATTTTTCTGCGTTTCTCGGCGATGTCCGTCGGTGAAAGTGTGCAGAGACTGGTTTTCCAGTATCGGTGACCGAGTGAGTGACTTTTTATCCCGAGATGAGTGTATTTCAACAGTTTTTAACCATCTCTTTAGTCGCCGTTTTGTGCCTGATGCCTCGAGAATGGGAGAGTCTTGGCCGGTAGCCCCGTCTTCTACCGGTCCGGGGAGAGGTGGAGCCCTCTCGGCACCAATCAGCGAGGCCGTCTACTGTCCACCGTGTTCTACCCAGCCTGCTGACAGGTCAAGGTCAGCGACCGCTGGAGCTGCGGCCGGCTCGCCCGAGCAGGGGCGATGCCAGGCCATGGTCGGAGGGAGCGGCCGGGCCGGGTGCTGTGCGGGCGGCCACCGGCTGTTGTCCGGCGGCCTCTCGCCGGCCGGGGCGAGGCCGCGGTCGGGGCGTCCGTGCCGGACGTCGGGTGCAGCAGAGGCGACACCGGATCGACGTGACGACAGGCGCAAGGCACAGCCGGCCGGAGTCTGTCCTGAGCACACCAAGTCGGCTCACCCTTCGCCAGACCCTTTCCACCCATCGACGCGCCTCTGCCACTGGGACGGGGGACCGCGTGGCTGGCGAGCCGCTGCGGCTAGCACACCTTAACGTGCGCTCGTTAATGCCCTCCCTAGATGACGTTGCCACGTTACTGCTAGAAAACAAGATCGATGTCATGTGCATCACGGAGACATGGCTGCAGCATGACATGGACAGTCAGTTCCTCATCTTTCCCGGCTACAGCACTATTAGAAGAGACCGACCCGCCCGCGGTGGCCGGCGCGTGCGGGGTGGTGGGATATGCATCCTATACCGGTCACACCTGCGCGCCATGCGGCTCGACGTGCCCTCGGCCGGCTCGCCGCTGGAGACCCTATGGGTCAGCCTGGTCGGCTGCCGGCGGCCGGTGGTGGTCGGTGCCGTGTACCGGCCGCCCGCCGCCCCGGCCGCCGCAACGGAGGACCTGCACGACCAACTGGTGCATCTCCACGGCCTGGGGAGGAACGTAATTGTTCTCGGCGATATGAACCTCGACCTACTGACCCCGGACGTGCATGGTCCGAAAATATACGCACAGATGCTTCAGGACATGAGCATGAAGCAGATAGTGACGTGCGTGACTAGGCCTAACACGGCGGCTAACCGAGCCGGCCCGGGGTCCCTCATTGACCATGTCATCGTACCGGCAACCGACGACGTCACGACCACGGAGGTGATACCGACCAGCTGCAGCGACCACAGCCTGGTGGTCGCCCAGACACTCCTGCAACGTGAAAGGAGACACAGAGCCGAAATCACGGTGCGATCGACTCGGTCTCTGGTGCCGGACGCGCTCCGTCTGGACCTGCTCACGGCTGACTGGAGTGGTGTTCGTGAGGCGGTTGGTGTTGGTGATAAGTGGTCCCAGTGGCTGTCTGTATGGTCCCCACTTATTGATAAGCACATGCCCCTGACAAAACTCAGACCTCGACACCCGCCGAGCCCGTGGCTTGCGAACGAGGACCAGCTGCGCGGCGACATGCGTGAGCGTGACGAGGCTCGATCCGAGTGTGTGCGTGACCCTACACCGGAGAACCGTGAGGTCTACATATACCGTCGGAATGCCGTGAAGAGGGACCAAAACCGCGCCCGATCGACATTCTTCGCCGAGTCGTTCCGCAACTCGCGACGCACCACTTGGAAGGACATCCGGCGTTTCCTGGTATCATCGCGAAGGAGTGACGCACCAGAAGTCGCAGGTCGAGAGTGGGCGAACCGGCTGAACAATCACTTTGCCAGCTGTGGGTCACGGGTCGCTGCTGAGGTGGGATCCCAGGCTGACGCGGCTGATCCGTTGGGCCCCCGTCCGCGGCGTGTAGTGAGCGGTGCTTTCCAAGTGCATGCGGCAACGCTGCCTGAGCTCTCTGAGGCAGTAAGACAGATGTCCGCCTCGAAAGCATGTGGCGATGATGGTATCACGATCGCTATGATCCGCACGACATTCCCTGTCATTGCCCCTCACTTACTACACATTGTAAATTTCTCGATCGCGTCAGGCACTCTGCCGGGTGCATGGAAAGTGGCCAAGGTCCTGCCACTCCACAAAGCAGGCTCTGTCGTTGACCCCAACAATTATAGGCCGATATCGATTCTCCCCACCGTAGCTAAGTTGACTGAGCGAGTGATTTGTAATCAGCTGATGTCCTACCTGCAAAGTCACTGTATTCTTGGCGAGGAGCAGCATGGTTTCCGGCCCGGGCACTCCACGGAGTCGGCAATGCTGGACGCTGTTGGCCGCGTTGTTGGGCGCATAGATCAGGGAAATATCGCTTGTCTAACAACAGCAGACACCTCTAAAGCCTTTGACAGCGTCCCGCATTGCCGGCTCCTGGAGAAGCTCGGGTGGTATGGTATTGACGCGCACTGGTTTCGTGACTGGTTGTGTGACCGTTCACAGCGTGTGATGGACAGTGAGAGCGCCCCAGTGTCGCACGGTGTAGTACAGGGGTCCCTTCTCGGGCCAATACTCTACCTGTTGTACACAAACGACTTTCCAAGTTACTTCACTGACACACAAATTGTAATGTATGCCGACGACATTCAGTTCATCCACTCATGCCTTCCCTGTAACATTCCAGCTCTAAAGCAGAACGTGGAGGACACTCTGAAAGCGGCACATGTGTGGTTTGTAGCCAATAGTTTAAAACTAAATCCAAACAAGACAGAGATTTTGCTTGTCAAAACACGTCAGCGCCAGATACCGAACAATTTTTCAGTTACATTCAACGGCGCCACTCTGGTCCCCTCATCCAAAGCCAAAATATTAGGAATCATAGTCGATGCCCATCTCACATGGGAATCACATGTATCACTCGTGGTGCGCCGTTGCTACGCTACGTTGCGCGGTCTTTCAAAACTGTCGCATAGTCTTTCATATGATGTTAAGAAATTTTTGATAGAATCGCTAGTCATCCCTCATATCATGTATTGTATCACTGTGTGGGGCGGGTGTGGTGTGACGCAGAAAAAACGCGTGCAGAAGGTGCTGAATCACTGCGCTCGCGTCGTGTTCTCCGCTCGTAGATCAGAGCATGTCACTCCACTTCTTGAGGAGCTGCAGTGGGCATCGATTGACATGCGCGTGTGCGAGCGAGATATCGCAATGCTCCATCGGCTGTTTAGTCACCAGTATGCACCTCAGTGTCTACGAAACTCGATAAGTTACCGCAGTGACGTGTCTGTCAGGGACACTCGGGCCGCAGCCGCTGGACAGCTCCAGCTTCCGCGCGTGCGCACCGAAATGGCCAGACGGTATTTTGGATACAGGGCGCTCTCACTGTGGAACATGGCTCCTACGGATGTAAAGGAAGCCAAAAGCTCAGCTGGAAGTAGAAGGAAGGCGGAGGCATGGCTGAGGGCGCGAGACCATGCCAGGTGACTAGAATGATTGTGTCATATGTTCGCGACTTGTTTCTGAACGGATTGTCTATGTATTTTATCCAGTGTTCCATTTTATCCTGTGTTTTACTATATATCTTGTATTGACTCTTGGTCATAAGAGCCATCACATGGAGACCATTCGAAATAAATGATGATGATGAATGATGAAGTGCTTTGAATCGTGAGATATCCCCAAATAACATACATACATACATGACCTGAGCCCGTTTTAGATCGCCTGTTTGACTCCGGCTTCGCGCCTTCGGCGTTCCGCCTCCGTCTGAATAATGAATATCTAGGTAATGATTATATATCATGATTTTGAATGACGTGGTTTGTAGGTTGTGGCCATATGTTAACTTAAAAACATAGGAACCTGGGAGGATGTGAGGTAAGTTTATCAAAGCAAGGCTATACGTGGGACTGAGGTCAGAGGTCAGAAGTTGAAAACATAACTTAGTAGGTAACTATCCGGTTTCGGCAATGCCGATCTGCGGTGTTCGTTTTGTACGATGTAGGTACTTGTTTGATTGCAAATCGCAAAATTTGTACCTAAATTATTTCAAAATGTTTTGTTTTTAAAGCAAATAGCCTGCCATTTTTGTTTAAATCATAGATAGCTTAACATTCAATAATTGCGACTACATGTGGACTTTTATCCTTCATTCATTTGGTACAATTTAATTGAATATAAAATGACGGCATGGTCTAAGTTGCAAAGCAACTGCTCCCTCTGCTCTCTGTATTTATTATTATTTCTGACTTTAATCTCGAGTCTCCACTAGCCAGGCATATCAGCATGCTTTTGTCAGTGTATTAAATTGTTTTATTTGAATCCACGGGCCCATTATTCACAATTAATAATACCAGCGGACTGCAGCGGACTAGCTTAGAGCCAGGTTTGGAGGAAGTTAATTTAATTCGATTAAAAGATCTGGATACATGTTGGATGAATCTGGATCAGATCCCATCGAGCGACAGTAATGGATTCGGCGCTTTTCACGCGACAGGGACGTTCGCGACATTACGAGCATAAGCCACTCCGGGGGCGGGGGCGGGGGCGGCTGGCCTCTGAGCGGGCGGCGCGGGGGCGGGGGCGGCTGGGCGGCTGGGCGGCTGGGCAGGTGGAGTGCCCGGTAATCACCAGAGTGCAGCTGGCTGCGCCGCTGACTGCTCATCTGACATCATGGCGCTCTCAGGACGCGCTCGTCCTGACACACCATTACCGTCTCGCGCCGCAGCTGCAATCATTGTGACGGCGAGCGCGGCGCACGCGCGGCGATAATGCCGCCTCTGCCGGCCGGCCCTCGGTCCGACTCGCGTCGGGCGGAGACAATAATTCGGTTAGCCGCGCCGGCACTGCCGCCGTTATCGGCCGGCCAATCGCCGCTGCCATCGGCCGAGGGAGCGGCGCCGCTATCCGCGCCACGATCGCCGCCATGCCGCTATCTGCGCCGCCATCGCCGCACCACTGACACGTGCCGCGCGGGGCCGGGTCTCCGGTCTGGACGGCCACCGTGTGAATCGGGTGTGACTTCGATGAAGCTCACGAGCCGCTCTCATCGCCTGGCGCGGTCGAGACTGGGACCGCGGACCGCGGACCGACCGACCGGTCCCGGATGTGGGATGAAGCTTCCTTGCAGCTTTCCCAATGTATGCCACAATATTTTCACAAGTATTGTATGCAATGTAGTATTTAGCACGGTGTGTGGTCGAGCAATTTTCATTTCTGTGCGCCTTAAAGGGATTATACGGGTTTCCGTCCTGAAAGTAAATGCACTCTTTTGCAGTTGTATGAGCTTTAAACACGTTTAAGACATATAACAGGGACCTCAATGCTCATTTAGTCCATTATTTCAGAAATTATCAGCGTTAAAACTTGGGCGTTTTTCGAGACTAGTATTAGATAACGAGTACTTGATCGGCACTACTGTCCACCACTTTTATCTTAAGATCAATTTTAGAGTTTTTAATTATCTGTAAGTCCTACACTGGATCACAAAATTATTATGCAATTAAAAACTGACGAGACTTTGTATTACTACACACTGCTCGTTGAGGTTTTGTGTTTTTGTGGTTTTCTTTTCTCTGGCCTTTAGCGTTGAGAATTTGGTGGTGGCGTATTATTTTTTTTGGCACGAAAATTCATGAAAAATATAGAATTTTATGGGAAAGGCTGCTGTCGTTGGAACAAAACAAGTTTATTTTATTTCAAATATTGCTTATTTTACCGGAAATATGCCATACGTGAGATGTTTTTATTAGCATAAAAGAGATGACTGGCTCTGCCTCAGTCGGTCCTGCAGAAAATACGCGGTGGCATCACCGCGCCCAAACGTCCTTACGTGCAGAAGAGGTCATTTCCAGAAAAATGTGGCTACCGTGGGACTTCTACCACCTTTATAAGTACGTTTTACTATGTAACTCAATTATTCTAGGAAAAACTCGTATAATCCCTTTAAACTTCAAAGATAATGGCGCTAAAAATGGCGCGATCTGGCTTCTAACGAGGTACGATCCATCGTTCACAATTTACAGACCCCGGCCAATTGCCAATTAGCCGTGACTGGGTCGGCTCTGGCTCCGATCAGTGGCGCTGCGCTGTCGTCGTGGTATGGCTTCCATCAGGGCTTCATTCAGTGGCAGTTTGGAATGGAGAGCGGCGGCGAGCGAGCTGGTTTCGTTGCGTCCGTCCGATAGCGGCGCTGCAGCAGTCAACAGCTGACGACGCTCCGTTTATACATACTGCCGAGTGGCCTGTGTCCTGTCTCTGCCACCCGCCACACCCCGCTGCACAGCCAGACCCCTGCCCTCCCCCGTCTGACCAGACCAGCCGGCCCTGCACAGACCCCCCCCCCCCCCCCCGGAGAAATGCAGGCTCCTGCAGTGACGCACACAAGGACCTTGGCCGGGTCAACCAGGACCCAATGTTGTAGGCAAGCGACTGGAGAAGGCAAACCGCGTGACACGTGACACTCGCTTTGCTGGAATCGCAGCTCATAAATTTCCCAACGCTAACTGGCATTTGCTTTGCTTATATTTGAGTTTCAGTATGATTTTAAATACAAATTGTTTGCTTAGTACTTAGTTTTATAAAGCAGCATATCCTCGCCACACGAAGCTCGGTGTTATTTCACTGTGGCTGACGATCGTCGTGAGTAACGGTGCGGGAGCTTCATTTCATCATCCTGTTGAAAATAATGAGTGTTTTATCTTATTTTCTGTGACGAGAATCGCGCGTAACGAAGTTTTTGATATTCAGTGGGATGCGTTAGAAGTTGCGCGTTTCTTATCCTCTGGGCTCTGAATTACACAGGTCACCCTGCACGCCGTTGGGAAACATCGATCCCTGATCTGTAGCAGAAGACAACTTCCGGGCGTCAGGGTAACACCTACAGTTACAATTATCTGCCGGAGTCCCACCATCTCCGGTGCCGCCGGGGTGCCACTGCAGGTGGTCTGGTCCGCACCCTTCTGACCTGTCCCCGCTCCCCTGTCACAGACACCGTCACCGCCCTGTCCCCGCCCCCCGTCACAGACACCGTCACAGACCTGTCCCCGCTCCCCGTCACAGACACCGTCACCGACCTGTCCCCGCTCCCCGTCACAGGCACCGTCGCCGACCTGTCCCCGCTCCCCGCTCCCCGACACCGTCACCGACCTGTCCCCGCTCCCCGTCACAGACACCGTCACCGACCTGTCCCCGCTCCCCGTCACAGACACCGTCACCGACCTGTCCCCGCTCCCCGTCCCAGACACCGTCACCGACCTGTCTCAGCGCACGGTCCCCTCACGGCCCGTCCCGCCGGGCCCGGCTCTCCCGGTGTTTATAAAGCTCTGTTTATGTACTCGGCGCGCCGATACGCGCCGTATGACATACGTAATGGAGAGCTCGGGCGGGGGCGGCGGCGGGTCACCGGGCGGCCCGGCACTCTGACGTCACTCACCGCCGCGCCGCTTGCTGAGAAAACACTCCGCCTGGGGGAGTGCTGGGGAGTTGCAGTGTCGTCGACACCGCCGCACGCGCCTGTTTGTGTAACGCCCCCTCCCTCTCCCCCTCCCCACCGCCTCTCTACACCGCCCGGAGAATGTCAAGAGACAGATGACCAGATTTATTGCTGTGGCGTTGGATTTCATTCTTGCGGCTTGGTGGTGAGACGCGGCCCGACGGCGCGCGCTGTAAAGGGCCGATTGATGGCGCGGCCTGGCAGTGTTTATCCGGCGGCCGGATGTAAAAAGGGGCGTCCTCTGATAGTGATAGCCGACGGCGTCCATGTTTGACGTGGTTGCTGAGCAATTTCAAATCACATCATCACTTATTTGTCGGCGTTCGCTGAACGTCAACGGTTGGAGAACTGATCATTGCTGATTTTATTATCATATAATATGCTCGTCATAACTAGATAGTGATGAGCTTTTGATACAAATGGCGTAGGTAGTAGGTACATATTTTTCGCATAAATAGCTTTCTCATTTCCACCATTGGTGAGGAGGGTGCTAAATAGCATCCACCGCAAAAGCGATCCATAACCCGAACTCACACACCACCTTGGTGTCAACCATAGGCGTACACAAGGGGGGGGGGGGGGGGGCGCAAACGGGGCAATTGCCTCCCCCACTGAAGGTCTGTACGTGCCCCCTTTTGTCGAAAAAAATGTTGTTTTTTTAAAGAGAAAAATGGTGAAAATATGCCCTTTTAAAAATATAATGGGCCAAATCCGGTGAGTTTTTTTTTTGGTGGGGGTACTTTATGTCCCCCTGAGAAAAAAAAATCCTCCTGGAGTAAATACTGGGTACGCCACTGGTGTCAACACAGTTTAACTTGCCTTTTAAGCAGCCACGTGCAGTATAAAGTCCGTATATATCGAGATTCGTTCAAAATTCGCCGGGCTTATCAACTGTTTAGAAGTGTAATCGGTAGTCTCCCCCGAAACTGGGCGCAAACGGAGGTTTATACATTCGAATCGAATACCTAAACACTGTCCGACCGTGACCAGATAACGTGAATCTCTGAGGGCTCCACCGGGGACCCAGCAGCGCTACTGGATTTACCTCGGCCATGCTGACTCGATCAGTGGTCAGTGGTCTGCAGTTCGTCTCGTGGGCAGACCGTTGTGCAGTCGGCTGATAATCGGAAGTCTGTTGTGGCCATTTGTCTGTCTCTGGCTACCTCGCAGCATGTTTGACATGGCTGCGACTGATGGCCGGGGAACAATAATAGGTGGGCCGGACTGTTGGTATATTTTACCGACGGTTTGTCGTGTTTTGGGGGACTGGTTACTGTCACGATGGCTTCTTTATGCGTGTGGCAACCCGCCTCTGACGGATTCAGAACGGCAAGAAGTTATTTTGGAAGTTTGGACACAATTCCAAGAAGTCATCGGATTTCGTTTGATTGTGCGATACGAACTGGTATAAAACAAATTTGTCTTTGTTATTGCTTTTTCAAAATATAACATGTCAATTTTAAAATTTGTCAATTTGCGTCCGATTTCTTTAAAGGGGTTTTTAGGGGAGCATGACCCCGATGGCGCCACCCTTGGTTCCGCCTCTGCAAACCACTGGCGCACAGAAGAGCATCTCTTCTCTTGACGTCATCCCCTGCCACACGATATATATGCTGTGCCTGTAACAATCGGTTGCGCTGCACAAAGCCCAGTCTGCGCGGTGACAGGTCCACACTATGTCGCAATGGGTGTGCTGGTCCTCGCTGAAGTACAGAACAGTCTCGCGCCGTCACGTGTAGAACATTCCCCCGTCTGAGTGGTGTAGTTGACATGTGCCAGTCCAGGGCCGTGTGTATGAGATCCCCCGCCACTGCGTGTTTGACGCTCTGCGGTGACACGCTATTTGGGAAACTCTTCTCATTAGATAGCCGTGTTTACATGGACGTATACAATATACATGTATAGCATAAACAGAAAACTGTGCGGCCAATCCCATATCTCGGTTCGCTGAGAACAGCAGGCGTCCATCCATCCGAATTCGGAATCCTTGATGCAAATCGTTTACGTTCATCAGCTGATTAGGTATGTTTAAAGCTTTTTGGTGAATGTAAGCAAAGCATTTGGTCGCTTGATGAATTTAAAAGTATTACTAAGATTGTGTGCAAGAATGATTGAGCACATTTGTAACCTACACACTATGGACATTTGTTTTCCCGTGATCCAAATGTTCAATGTCTGAACTCTGGATGGCACCTCCATGAATGTTTCCTGATGTTTAGAGTTGAAAATTGCTGAGCCTCGGACGGGCCAAAGCTTCCCTATCTCCCGACGTGTCTGAACTCTGATCGGTGGTTCTCGGACGACTCGGACGGAGCCTCGGACGGGCCAAAGCTTCCCTATCTCCCGACGTGTCTGAACTCTGATCGGTGGTTCTCGGACGACTCGGACGGAGACTCGGACGGGCCAAAGCCTCCCTCTCTCCCGACGTGTCTGAACTCTGATCGGTGGTTCTCGGACGACTCGGACGGAGCCTCGGACGGGCCAAAGCTTCCCTCTCTCCCGACGTGTCTGAACTCTGATCGGTGGTTCTCGGACGACTCGGACGGAGCCTCGGACGGGCCAAAGCTTCCCTCTCTCCCGACGTGTCTGAACTCTGATCGGTGGTTCTCGGACGACTCGGACGGAGCCTCGGACGGGCCAAAGCTTCCCTCTCTCCGGACGTGTCTGAACTCTGAGACCGGTGGTACGTCCGGTGATGACCAGTGCGGCCAGGACATGTTCGTTTAGATGACGGCCGCAGTTATAAGGAGATGGCGATCAACACAACACCGGAAGTACGGTGATTCAGTGGTCCCGCGTCTGCAGCCGACACGGTAATATCATCCTCTGCCTTCCCGAAAAGGACTCGTTATGACCTGTGGCTCTGCAGAACTGACCGCTCGTGGCCAGCCCCCCCCCCTCCCCCCCCCCCCCCTCCCCCCGTCCCCTTCAGCACGTGCACATGGCGGACAGACGTCATCCAGGCCCACCAGCGCGTCTGCATGTCAGCTGCCAGTCTGTGTACCTCACTACCCGTACCCGTGCACCGCTCCTCGTCACAGTGATGACCGGGGCTCGTGTGAGGGGCGGCCGGACGGCAGGGGCGGGGCACGAGCGACCCTGCCGCCCTGCCGCCCCTGACCTGACCGGCTGTCCGTGTGTCGCGGGTCAGCCGGTGACGGGGGGACACCTGGCCGGCGGCCGACCCCCGGCTGACCCCGTCATTAGCACGGCGGTGTCGCGCCGGGACCGGCGGGGGAGACAGGGGGCCGGGTGACAGGCAGGGGCGACACGTGCTATACGTACTCTGACACGTGCTAATAACAGGCCGGGCGGCCGGCCGTCTGTCCGAGGATGGACGGCCGGTCAAACGGTCCGCCGGTCAGCCGGTCAGCGGGGTCACAGGGGGCCAGCACCGCCCGGCGCCCACCTCCCCGTCCGCACGGTCAGAGAGAATCACTGGGCTGGCCGGCTCCGCCCCCAGCCCGACCGACCTCCCGCAGCGGGGAAGTATATAATGCTATAATAACTGTGATTTCGCCCGTTTTGAGTTACCTCTTTAAACAGCAAATATGATAAAATAAGTAGTTGTGTGTATAAAGACAGCAGACGTGTGATGCTTTGAACTGTTAGTGCAAAAACACTTCCTTTGCGCTGCTTTCCATCGCGCGAACGTTGACATTTGCTTTCATCTATTGCAAAATCCGCTCCGGTCGAGAATGGTTTTAGCTTTATTTGTTATATCCTGTTTCATGCCGCTCAAACAGGCCGGCAGTCCAGCACCCGTTTGAACTCAGTGTTATCCTGCTACCCTGCCGCCTGGTTTCTTGATCCTTCGGAGAGTGTCTGAAGTTCTTCGCTTTTCTCAAGCGAGGTATTTTCAGAACATGAGTGTCTGACTATTTGCGAACTCTAAGGCCTGCTGTATTCCGTGCCTCTTTAATCTGACCAGGTAAAGAAACATATCTGTGACCGGTGGAAGTCGTGGCTCGTGATTGACTGGGGAGATGATCGTAGGTCCGTAAAGCTCATCTTCTGAAAGAAGACGCCAGTTCCTGCCCTTACCTGCACCCCTTCCTTGGTTGTTCGACGGCGGTGGCTTTGGCAATGCGCCTCAATGTCTGTTTCGTGTCATAGTGAGCTGTTTTCATTGGTTCGGCTGGTGATGGTGATGGTGATGCTGATAACTCGGTGATGGTGGGTGTTGTCGGTTTGTGTTCGATGGCGTCCGATGATACGCGGTGATTAGTGGTTTGGTGGCATCAGGTCGGCGGCTGATGTATGCGCTGTCTGGGGTCGGCGAAGAAGCCGCTCATGCCTGCTAGGTCTGTTGTAAAGTTATGTCCGATGTGGTCTCTGTACTGATGAGCCTCCTCCGTCTTCCACAGGCGCTTCTGCTGGAGCAGGAACAGAAGATAAACGGTCGGACCGGCTGGCCTCAGCACGTCTGGGCGCTGGAGCTCAAGTAGTCGGCATCCCTCGTCGCCGGCGCGCCTGGTGCCGCTCCAGGCGACATGAACGAAACCATGCCGGGCTGAGCGCCTCGCCGGCAGACTGTTCGGCCCTGCGGAGATCACTGGTGACCTCTACTGACCTCTAATGGTCAGGAATCTCGGCAGGCACGGCAGGCACGGCAGCCGGCGGCTGGCGCCTCAGCTGCGGAGCTCAGGCGCGGCTGCGCGGAGTCTCGGCGGAGCTGGACTCGGTCGGAGGAGGCGGCGTGGGCGCGCTGTAGATGGCTGTGGCACACACTCCCCACACGGCCCCGGCGGTCCTGGCAGTGTGGTGTGCTGTGGCGCGGGGAAGCTCAGTCCCCTGCGGCTGAGCGGACCCCCAGGAACAGCAAAGGCCGGGACAGTACGAGATGACCGACTTCATTATTTGAGCGGATGCCGCGGCCACGCGTCACTGACCTGACTTAGTCTGACCTGACCTCTGAGAGCAGACGTGACATGAGGTAGACGCTCCGCAAAGTCGCTGTCAGAGGTTTTCTGCTCGGTTGTCTTCGAACATGAATCTCCAGTCGTCATGTCTATCGTGCGACTTCACTCAATCATCCGATTAGCAGAGGTCGACTGGTCTCGAATACAGCGAGCAGAAGCGTGTCTTGGCTGGTTTTGTTACCTTGTTATTTGTTTTATGATTTAGTCATGGCACTTGTGTTGTACTGTGGAAAGACTATCGGTGAGCATGAACGTAACTTGGTCTGCGTTATTGTGCAAATCAATCAGCAAATCATATAGTGTGTAGCAAAGCTGGCTGAATATATGAAGTGTGTGAATCGAGGGAAGCTCTTATATGGGAAATGTCTCGCATGTTGTAAGTGCGAGGACTGAGACTGGATATGACTGCATGAGCAATGTTCATGTAAATTTTGTTTAATTACGTCCGCCCGGGTTCCGATGTGTTGTCGATGTTTACTAGCAATGTACCCGGGAGTGACCGTCTGCGGCATCCATGTGCGCAGCCGTCACCTCCGTGTTTGTGTCGATGTGCGTGTGTGCGTGTGCACGTGTGGTTCATCGAACCTTGATTCTCAGTAATACAGTGCGGTAAAACGTCAAATAAGTGGAGCGTCTGCTTTTAAGAAAGTGCCCTTTTCCTTTGAGCGTGAAACACATTTTTCATTTTCAATAGCCGTTTTCACGAAGGATTATTGCGCTGAAAAGTTTCTGAAAGATTCTGAAAGTTTTTGAAAACTACGCAACTTTAACATGCGATTTTTGGCTAGAAATGTCCCTCATTATTTTGTAATATGCTGGTAAGAATAAAATATGTTGACAAAATTGCGGTTTGGTGGTAATAAACAAGATAAGTATTGATATAATCTTCCTGAAACTTCCTGAATCTTCCTGAAACTTTCAGGAAGATCATATCAATACTTATCTTGCTTATTAACACCAAACCGCAATTTTGTCAACATATTTTATTCTTACCAACAAATTACAAAATTATGAGGGACATTTCTCGACAAAAATCGCATGTAAAAGTTGTGTAGTTTTTCAAATTTTTCAGAATCTTTCAGAAACTTTTCAGCGCAATATTCCTTAGTGAAAACGGCTTCTGTCTCCTCTCTTGGTATTACGAGTTAAAAATAGCCCCTCTCTGCCGCGCAAGAAAAAACGCATATGTGCACAAATTGTACCTTGCTGTTTTTTATCAGTGGAGAGGTCTTTTCGAGAATTACAGTACATAGATGTTGGAAATCGGTGTAAAATGATCTGAGGATTCCAAACCAGTGAGTCCAGTAATCGATGAAATCCGGATTCGATGATCATTTTCTGGTTTGATATAGGTACATATTTGTTTATCACCTTCGACAAATTATCGGGACTTATTTCTGAAGGCAAAGTATTGATTGATACATAAGTATCTAATAATGTAGACTTCGATTACCAGTAAGACGCCGTAGTTGGCGATGAACGAGCGAACGCGAAGGAAATGTATGGGGAATTTCAACTCGACCAGGCAAGTAGTTTTTGAGATACAAAAAAGGGTGCGCACATGCGCACGTGCAGAGGCTACCCCATTTGACTTGTGGGAAAGTGGGGGCTGAGAGGCCCCTAACCACACACCAAATTTGAACACAATCGGCTCAGCCGTTCCTGAGATACAGAATAGGGGTGTGCACGTGCGCACGTGCAGAGGCACCCACCCCTGACTTATGAGAAACTGGCGGATGAGAGGTCCCTAACCACACACCAAATTTGAACACAATCGGCTCAGCCGTTCCTGAGATATATAATAGGGGTGCGCACGTGCGCACGTGCAGTCACCCCACCCCTGAGTTGTGTGAAAGTGGCGGCTGAGGGGTCCCTAACGACACACGAAATTTGCACAAAATCTGCCCAGCCGTTGTGGAGTTATTGCGATAAAATACTTTTCCAACAACCCTCACGCGGCACGCGCCACGCGCAATGGTAGTCACCCACATGAGTCGGCACTGGTCTCAAATAGGGTAGGTTGGATGGGGCTGCTAAGCAAATAAGTCCGCTTGTCAATCGGACGTGTGGTTGCAGAGATATGAGCTTCTCAAAAGCGTCGCCACAGGCCGGGCCGAGCCAGGCCGGGTCGGGCCGCTCATAATCAGATTTTTCCCATACACCATGACGGAAGGACGACTGAGCGCTTCGCGGTCGCTCGTAATGATTTTAATATTTTACCTAAAATAACACTACTTTTGTATTGTAAATTTTCGATTTGATGACTACATTTCATTTTGATTTGTTTCCTTTACTTTCATGAGATGTTTTGTTTAAACAAAGCCAATAGCAAAATAACGTGTTTTCTCCAATGGGTTGTTAATCGAAGTTAGTAATGGTGGGCTAGTTACGTTGCCATAATGCTGATCAAATGTTGTCACCATGCGTGCAATTAATTGTCCTGCTAACACGTTTTATTGTCCTAGGCAATAACCGGAATAATTTCAATGAGATATCATATATATCACATTTTCTTGCCCTTAACCAGGCACGTAGCCAGGATTTCGTCCAGGGAGGGGGGGGGGGGGCTAGAAAGGGCCCCCTTCCCGAGCGCTGAAAGGGCCCCTTTCCAAGCGTTGAAAGGGCCAAACAAAACCGATGAAAAGGCACGTTACAAGGATGGAAAATGCAGTATGACAGTATGGGCCATGCCAACTTTTAGGAGCTGGAGTTAGCAAACTGCCATATCAGCTTTGGAACCAGCGACACCAATTTGGAATCAGCTATACCAACTTGAAATATTTTTGTTTAAGCTCAAGGACCTGGAACTCAAATTGCGCCGCAGAGCAACGCGATTTTTTTTAGTCTTATGCCCTAGATATGCATTCTCATTAATGCGTCACATTGCGTATGGTGTGGACCTCTAAAATGTCATTGTGCGTTGAAAAGTGCGGTAAAAAAGTGTTAAAGGGAAATAATGACCTTTTCCACAAAAATGGAGTTAGCACTTGAAATCGCCAGACGAGACCAAAATATATTGTAAATGCATCACATTTTGCATGAAAACTTTCCTACCGAAAGATATTTCAAGTTAAAGTTGATAGCGTTCCACACTTTTAACGACCGGTACTTGCCAGTACTTTTGGTCCTCATCAAACTGCGGGCTTTTCCCGTATTGTTTTTTTACGTAATGGAGTGGAAAATATATTGTGCGTTCTGCTTGTTGTGATTATATGCCAGCGATCTTCTAAAACTAACAGCGATTGGAAAAGTGGCAATAAATCGGAAGCTCATCGATGCACATCAACGGCGGTATAGTTAGTGGTTGCCACCCTCAATTTTGAAATAAATTCTTTGTTTCAACATTAGGAGTATTGGTATAATTTGTCTGTGGCTGTATATAACACTAGGCTTTATATTATCATGAAAAATAATAATTTTTCCAAAAAAACTAACAAACAATAACACAAAACTGGCAATAAATCGGAAGCTCATCGATGCCATCGACGGCGACCTATTTAGCGTCGGCGATTTGTTTACAAAGCATTGTCATGCTTCTCGGCGCACTTAACCATTGTGGCGAGTTGTTGCTAGTAGCGCTTTCGTTCTCCATTGCAACCAGGCGTGAGCCAATGCAAAGCGAGAACGTATTCCCTTTCTGCTTTTGATTGGCTGACGCCTGGTTGCCATGGAGAACGAAAGCGCTACTAGCGTGTGTCCGAGCAGCGCTCAGTTTGATCGGAAATGTCACAGAGCCTCCAAAAATGCCGCAATCGATGTAAACAATGGTAGGGAAGGGCGAATTTGTCAATGACCTTCATGAAGTACACAAGGTACTTGTTTTGTATTTTTCCCAACTTACAACTTCGAATTTGGGAATAATTTATTTAATTCTTAAATTTAAATAAATAATTTTAAAACCATAGCGGTAGCCTAAGAAATTGTTGCTAACAAAATCAAAAGGTCATTATTTCCCTTTAAAGTGAACTGCTTTGCCCAATTATATAGGAAAGTAGCAACATAACACATAAATGCGCCGAGAAACGGCCGTTTTTTCTTCTAACCCGCATATAATTTAATTTGTAGTTAAATTGCGCCGCGGAGTGGCACAAAAAAAATGTTTTTAATTCCCTGGACAACTGCATTCTTACTGTTGAAAGGTCCAGGGTCCCTTCAGATCGTCTAGGGGCCTCTCCGACCTTTTCACGCCCTTCTGACCTGTTCAGGGACTCATCTGGGATCCGCGAAAAGACATGATGTGGAATGGGTGATTAAGAGCGAGCGCCAAGCGCTCGCTCGTCTTCCGTGGTGTATGTGAAAAATCTGATTATGAGCTGCCCAACCCGACCCGGCCCGGCCCGTGGCGACGCTTTTGAGAAACTCATATCTTTGCAACCGCACGTCGATTGACAAGCGGACTTCCTTGCTGAGCAGCCCCATCTAACCTACCCTGTTTGAGACCAGTGCCGACTGATGTGGGTGACTACCACTGAGCGTGGCATGTGTCGCGTGAGGGGTATGAAAAGTATTTTATCGCAATAACTCGCAACGGCTGGGCAGATTATGTGCAAATTTGGTGTGTGGTTAGGGACCCCTCAGCCGCCACTTTCACACAACTCAGGGGTGGGGTGACTGCACGTGTGCACGTGCACATCCTATTCTATATCCCAGGAACGGCTGAGCCTATTGTGTTCAAATTTGGTGTGTGGTTAGGGACCTCTCAGCCCCCACTTTCCCACAAGTCAAATGTGGTTGCCTCTGCACGTGCGCACGTGCGCACTTTTTTTTGTATCTCAGAAACTACTTGCCCGATCGAGTTGAAATTATCCATACATTTCCTTCGCGCTCGCTCGTTCATCGCCAACTACGGTGCCTTACTGGTAGGTATATGGAACAAATCTAAATATGAGCGGCCCGACCCGGCCCGGCCCGGCCCGACCCGTGGCGACGCTTTTGACAAGCTAATATCTCTGCAACCGCACGTCCGATTGACAAGCGGACTTCATTGCTGAGCAGCCTCATCTAACCTACCCTGTTTGAGACCAGTGCCGACTCACGTGGGTGACTACCACTGAGCGTGGCGCGGTGCAGCGTGAGGGGTGTTGGAAGGTATTTCATCGCAATAACTCCGCAACGGCTGGGCCGATTGTGTTCAAATTTGGTGTGTGGTTAGGGACCCTCAGTCACCATTTTCCCACAAGTTATTGGCGGGGTGCCATCTGCACGTGCGCCCGTGCACACCCATATTCTATATCTCAGGGAACGGCTGAGCCGATTGTGTTCAATTTGGTGTGTGGTTAGGGACCCTCAGTCACCATTTTCCCACAAGTTATTGGCGGGGTGCCTCTGCACGTGCGCCCGTGCACACCCATATTCTATATCTCAGGAACGGCTGAGCCGATTGTGTTCAAATTTTGTGCGTGATTAGGGACCTCTAAGCCCCCACTTTCCCAAGTCAGGGGTGGGGTGCTTCTGCACGTGCGCACGTGCGTACCTTTTTCGTATCTCAGAAACTATTTGCTCGATGGAGTTGAAATTCACCATACATTTTCTTCGCGCTCGCTCGTTCATCGCCAACTTCGGCGTCTTACTGGTATATATTACATACAAAGAGGGTCTTACTCTACTATACAAATTAAAATCGGAGTTGGCGGGTATATTGTAACACCCTTCGTTAGCCATTAGAGGAATTCGGTAACATGTCATTGCTCGTCTTAAAGACGAGCAATGACCTGTTACCGAATGCCTCTTAATCGCTGACGAAGGGTGTTACGATATACACGAAAACTCCGATTTTAATATATTTCTTGTGGAGTAAGTCCTCTTTGTATTTAATCTTCATCTGGGATCTCTACGTGCTTTGGGCCCTTCGGTCTGACCAGGGACTCCTCTGACTTTCCAAGAAGCCCCTCTTGTGTGTCAAGGGGCCCATTCGGGCTGTTCAGAGGTCTTCTGACCTGGCCAGGACTGGAACTGGCTGCTTTGTCACCCTGCCGACATGCTCAGGGGCCCTCCGACCTGCCCAGGGGCACTCCAGTCTGGCTAGGAACTCATCCGGCATGTTCAAGGCTTTTACGACCGGCCCAGGGACCGTTTCGGTCTAGCTAGGGACCCCTGTGACTTTCCCAGGGGCCTCTCCGATCTGCCCAGCGACTCTTCTGGTCGGACTGCGCTGGCTGCTTTGTCGCCCTGCCGACATGTTCAAGGGGCCATCCGACCTGCCCTTGTGCCCCTTCGTGCTGGCTAGGGACCAATTCGGCATGTTCAGGGCCCTTCTTACTCGCCCAGAGGCACTTTCGGTCTGGTCAGGGGCCCCTCCGATCTGCACAGGGGCGCCCTCCAGCCTTCTAAGGGGCCCTTCCGATCTGGTAAGGGACTGCGCTGGTTGCTTTGTCGCCTTGCGACATGCTACGAGGGCCTTCCGAACTGCCCTGGGGCCCCTCCGTGCTGACTAGGGGCCCATTCGGCATGTTCAGGGGCCCTTCTGACCCACTTAGGGGTCCTTTTCGGTCTGGTCAGGGGCCCCTCTGACCTGCACAGTGGCCCTATTAACTTCCCAGGGTCCTTCTGGTCTGTCTAGGGGCCCTCCACCTGCTCAGGGCCCTTATGATCTGGCTGGCCCGTATGACCTGACTGCGCTGGCCGCTTTGTCGCCCTGCCGGCCGACATGTCCAGGGGCCTCTCGACCTGCCCAGGGGCCCTCTGTGCTTGGTCTAGGGGCCCTCTGTGCTGCCTAGGGGCCCATTCGACGTGTTCAGGGGGCCCTCTGACCCGCTCAGGGGCCCTTTCGGTCTGGCCAGGGGCCTCTCTGACATGGTTGCGGCTGCACCCGCCGTCTCCCCCCCTTCCTTGGCTACGTGCCTGCCCCAAACATATGAAATATAAATATTATTTCATCTGTCGATTGTCATTTCAGTGATGCCTGGTGGCCCATTAACACAAAGCAGGAGGAGGTTTGATTTGGTGAGTGATTTGATGTGACATGGGGGCGAATGATGTGTAATAACGTAGGCAATAGGAGAGAAATGTGACTGTCGCAAGACTTGTTAGATATATGTTATGGACATCTTAGAGTGGTCCAAAATTTGTGCGAATGTGCTTTTTTAAATGTGCTTACAATTGTTAACCCACGCCCGCTGGGCATGCAGAATCTCTCCGGATTGTCTCTATAACTTAAAAACTACTACAAGTATCGAGGGTCAAACTTCGTGTAACTTATGCCCTATTAGGGTTTTTGTGGGGAAAATGTCCCCCTGGCCCTATTAGGGTTTTTAACGCTCCCGCCTAGAATTCACAGTTGCCTTCCTCGAAGGATTCTAGGGCTGTTTCAGGGTGTCGACTTTTCAAATGATTGGGGGGGGGGGGGGCGGCGGCGAACAGGGACGGGTCAAGGATGCCTATATCAGCGCCACGGTTTTTACAAAACACTGAAATGGGCCAAAAATAACACATTTCATGATTGTAAATGAAAATGTAAGGAAAGGTAGAAGACGTTTGTTTTAAATCAGTTCTTAAACCAGCGCCGTGCCGGGGGCGTCTAGACGCCTCCTCCCCCTAATGTTTTTCGAGGATAGCGAAAAACGTCGGCGCGCATCGCACCGTTTTTGGCACACATGTTCGGGCATCAATACCCACATTGTGTGATATTCTTTACCACGGGTCATCTCAGCTAGGTCACCAGGCCAGGTCACGTGACCCCACTTCCAAAAACGTTTGCGGTCGTACCACAACCACAGTTTGGGCCGATTAGTTTCAAACTTACAGGATTTCATAAGGTCATATGTACCTACAATTCGTTTATCTCGGATTTTTTTTTACATCGGTGACCTAAGGTCGGGGGTCAATTTCGTGACCACCCCATTATAAGTCAATGGGGGAAATATTCAAATACTTCCTATTTTGGAGGATACGCATATCGTTCAATTACTTCTGGATCATGTTATCATAGGTCATTATTGATGATCCAGGCGCATTGTTTGGCACATCCAGGTGCATCCAGGTGCATCAATCCAGGTGCATCAATCTAGGTGCATTTTTTGGCCGACTTCAGACGATTTGGGAGGCTGGCCCTTCGGGCTCTTGGATACGCTAGTGCCAGACTATATTTGTTAGGGGAGTTCTCATCATTGGGGAGGGGGGGGGGGGGGGGGGAGGGCACTCCAATAGTATATAAATCGACACCTATGCCTGTACAGTCGGTCTCATAATGATCTTCCCTTACCATGTTTCTAAAACTCATCTAATTTCACTTCTGTGTACATGAAGGACTGATTTAAGGGAGCATGTGGTACCTACCTAGGTAGGTACCACATGTGCCCTTAAATCAGTCCTTCATGTACACAGATGTGAAATTAGATGAGTTTTAGAAACATGGTAAGGGAAGATCATTATGAGACCGACTGTACCTATATATCATGTAATCTAAAGGCGGAAAGCATTGGGGGGGGGGGGGGGGGGGGGCACTATTGGGGGAGTGGAGGGTGAACACAACATGGGGGGGGGACGAGTGCCCCCCAAAGTATATAATCGACACCTATGGGCCTCGTTCTCTTATAACCAGGGCGTCGCCACGGATTTTTGAGTGGGGGGGGGGGACGAAGTGCCGAATGTGGGGGACGATAGGTGCCGAATGTGGGGGGGGGGGGGACGAAGTGCCGAATGTGGGGGGGGGGGGGGGGGACGACGAAGTGCCGAATGTGGGGGGGGGACGAAGTGCCGAATGTGGGGGGGGGGGGGGGGGACGAAGTGCCTAATGTGGGGGGGGGGGACGAAGTGCCGAATGTGGGGGGGGGGGGGACGAAGTGCCGAATGTGGGGGGGGGGGGACGGAAGTGCCGAATGTGGGGGGGGGGGGGGACGAAGTGCGAATGTGGGGGGGGGACGAAGTGCCGAATGTGGGGGGGGGGGGGGGGACGAAGTGCCGATGTGGGGGGGGGGACGAAGTGCCGAATGTGGGGGGGGGGGACGAAGTGCCGAATGTGGGGGGGGGGGGGGGGGACGAAGTGCCGAATGTGGGGGGGGGGACGAAGTGCCGAATGTGGGGGGGGGGGGGGGGGGGACGAAGTGCCGAATGTGGGGGGGACGAAGTGCCGAATGTGGGGGGGGGGGGGGGGACGAAGTGCCGAATGTGGGGGGGGGACGAAGTGCCGAATGTGGGGGGGGACGAAGTGCCGAATGTGGGGGGGGGGGACGAAGTGCCGAATGTGGGGGGGACGAAGTGCCGAATGTGGGGGGGGGGGGGACGAAGTGCCGAATGTGGGGGTGGGGACGAAGTGCCGAATGTGGGGGGGGGGGGAGGACGAAGTGCCGAATGTGGTGGGGGGGACGAAGTGCCGAATGTGGGGGGGGGGACGGACGAAGTGCCGAATGTGGGGGGGGGGGGACGAAGTGCCGAATGTGGAGGGGAGAATGTGGGGGACGAAGTGCCGAATGTGGGGGGGGGGGGACGAAGTGCCGAAATGTGGGGGGGGGGGCGGACGAAGTGCCGAATGTGGGGGGGGGGGGGTGACGAAGTGCCGAATGTGGGGGGGGGGGACCGAAGTGCCGAATGTGGGGGGGGGGGGGGACGAAGTGCCGAATGTGGGGGGGGACGAAGGCCGAGGTGGGGGGGGGGGGGGGGACGAAGTGCCGAATGAGGGGGGGGGGGGACGAAGTGCCGAATGTGGGGGGGGGGGAGGCGAGGGGGGGACGAAGTGCCGAATGTAGGGGGGGGGGGGGACGAAGTGCGAATGTGGGGGGGGGGGACGAGTGCGTATGTGGGGGGGGACGAAGTGCGAATGTAGGGGGGGGGGGGACGAAGTGCGATGTGGGGGGGGGGGGGGGGGGGGACGAAGTGCCGAATGGGGTGGGGGACGAAAGTGTCGAATGTGGGGGGGGGGACGAAGTGCCGAATGTGGGGGGGGGACGAAGTGCCGAATGCGGGGGGGGGGGGGGGGACGAAGTGCCGAATGTGGGGGGGGGGGGGGACGAAGTGCCGAATGTGGGGGGGGGGGGACGAAGTGCCGAATGTGGGGGGGGGGGGACGAAGTGCCGAATGTGGGGGGGGGGGGGGACGAAGTGCCGAATGTGGGGGGGGGGGGACGAAGTGCCGAATGTGGGGGGGGGGGGGACGAAGTGCCGAATTGTGGTGGTAGGACGAAGTGCCGAATGTGGGGGGGGGGGGGGGACGAAGTGCCGAATGTGGGGGGGGGGGACGAAGTGCCGATTGTGGGTGGGGGGGACGAAGTGCCGAATGTGGGGGGGGGGGACGAAGTGCCGAATGTGGGGGGGGGGTGACGAAGTGCCGAATG